>JADDOH010016648.1:0-21226 GCA_016648135.1 Agrypnia vestita
GTAGAGGGAATGGTCTTTTGTTTCTAGGATCCTATACAGGTTTACAGATATTTGCTGATATTGAAATATACAAGGAAAACACTATTTTGGGAATCACTAACTGGATAAAAAATATTGAAGCACACATACACACAAGGAGGACGTTATGTTAAATACATGACTGGAAAGTTGTTATTGGAAAACACAGGCGCCCAGTCGGCGGGGCGCAAGCATACTTGTAATTATATTGTATATGTCTGCATGTGATATCACTGTACGGCGTAGATGAACTAGTTTGAAGGGGTTTATGTACTGCATGTGCTCGGCGTAGAGGGAATAGTCTTTTTGTTTCTAGGATCCTATACAGTTTTACAGGTGCTGATATTGAAATATATATACAAGGAAAACACTATTTTGGGAATCATTAACTGGATGACAGATATTGAGCACACATACACACAAGGAGGACGTTATGTTAAATACATGACTGGAAAGTTGTTATTGGAAAACACAGGCGCCACTAGAGGATATGGACAGTTTGCAGAGAACTTCAACTTCTGTCAGTTAAGGACCTTTTACAATTACTATTCTTTCGTCTTTTTGCATAACCGTGGATGAACTAGATTGAAAGGGCTTATGTTCTGCATGTGCTCGGCGTAGAGGGAATAGTCTTCTTGTTTCTAGGATCTAATACAGTTTTACAGGCGCTGATATTGAAATATATATATATACAAGGAAAACACTATTTTGGGAATCACTAACTGGATGACAGGTATTGAAGCACACATACACACAAGGAGGACGTTATGTTAAATACATGACTGGAAAGTTGTTATTGGAAAACACAGGCGCCACTAGAGGATATGGACAGGTTGCAGAGAACTTCAACTTCTGTCAGTTAAGGACCTTTTACAATTACTATTTTTTCGCCTTTTTGCATAACCGTGGATGAACTAGATTGAAAGGGCTTATGTTCTGCATGTTTTACAGAGAACTTCAACTTCTGTCAGTTAAGGACCTTTTACTATTACTATTCTGTCGCCTTTTTGCATAACCGTGGATGAACTAGATTGAAGGGGCTTATGTTCTGTATGTGCTCGGCGTAGAGGGAATAGTTTTTTTGTTTCTAGGATCTAATACAGTTTTACAGGGGCTGATATTGAAATATATATATACAAGGAAAACATATTTTTGGGAATCATTAACTGGAAGGCAGATATTGTAGTACACACACACAAGGATGACGTTACTTTAAATACATGACTGGAAAGCTGTTATTGGAAAACACATACAAGGAGAACATCATTTGAAGGCGTTACTAGAGGATATGGACAGTTTGCAGAGAACTTCAACTTCTGTCAGCTAAGGACCTTTTACTATTACTATTCTTCTTGTCATCTGTTGAACGTGGTGCTTGTATGCAAAACTTAAACATATTTAAAATTACTAATGAAAAGAATCTTAACATTGTAAGATTTGTTAATGGAAGGAGGGAGGTCGGAATTCATTGACGCTGTGATGATCGATACGTTGTGACACGCCAGGTGGGCGTACCACATGGGCAACTTAACGCATACCATCCTTATAATAGAGAGGCTACGGCTCAAGAATATGCGGTTGTTTCCTATAGCTCGGCGTCGAGAACTCACCCGTAACACGCTGGTGGGAAGCATCTCAGCGATTGATCGTCGCGGGGCTATTGATTTCAAACCTCTATGTTCTGAATGCAGGAGTGACAGCTATTTCTCCATCATGTACATTCTAATTTATACTGTACTAAAATAGTTTCATCACTCATCACCAATCTGATTGTCGTGACTGACAGAATTGATTATGAAAGGAGGGAGATCGGGGTTCTTTCGCATCGTGGCGATCAAAGTGTCGTGACACGCCAGGTGGGCGTACAACATGGGCAGCTTAACGCATACCATCCTTATAATAGAGAGGCTACGGCTCAAGAATATGCGGCTGTTTCCTATAGCTCGGCGTCGAGAACTCACCCGTAACACGCTGGTGGGAAGAACCTCGATGCTTGGTCGTCCTCGGTGTCATCGAATCCAGATCTCCATGGTTATATCTTGAATAGAAGCTGATTTATTTGAACGAGTATCCTGATCGGGAATGCCAGTTGACATCTCACCCTGACACATCATTAATCATCTTTACTATACTGCTGTATACCAGGAGCCTTTCGGAGCCCTTCTCCTCTGGCACAGGACATACATATCGGGAACCACACAATTAACCATAACATTCACTCTGGAATACTATCTCTTTAATATCTCTAGTCAATTAGACTACACCGTGGGATCATCCACATCTATACTATCTCTTTAATATCTCTAGTCAATTAGACTACACCGTGGGATCATCCACATCTATACTATCTCTTTAATATCTCTAGTCAATTAGACTACACCGTGGGATCATTCACATCTATACTATCTCTTTAATATCTCTAGTCAATTAGACTACACCGTGGGATCAACCACATCAACTATAATTGGCGATGCTAACATGGCTCTGTCTGACGCACTCAGGGATGAGTCTTTTCCAGCCAACCAGTTAGTTCATTCAGCCCTTTAATCAGCAGTAAACATAATAATAATCCGGCCCATGTAGCCGCGACGTGGGATCCCCATCATTATACACCAGTCAATTTGACTGCCCCGCGGGACAATATACAAACCTTAGTATCAGACGCGGGATTTCTTCCTGATATGTTTGTCGCCAGGAGGACGAGGACGCTGAATGGATCCCAGCAGAGGCAACAGAGTCTCGGGTTGGTTTTGGTCTGCAGCTTAGTGTGGGAGGTTATGTCTAAACAGGAGTTAACCACCGGATGCGGCGATGCTCTGGGGCCGCATCCCCCTCCCTCCTACAGGGGGGGGGGCATCTAGAATCCACGTTTGAACAGAAGTGGTTAAACACTTCTTAAATTTCACTTACAAAACTGTATTTTCCATTCCCTTAGAATCTCGGGTTGTGATAATGTCAGACAAAGTTTGCCCTGAGCCTATGGATGCGTCTTAGTTGTTATAAATATGTTTGTCTTCCCCCACTATGTACTATGAACAGATTGAGCAGATCGGACAACGTGGGACGCGCTATCGGTAGGTTTCTTACTTGTGTTTTTGAATATAACGTATGCTATTATATCTTGTAAATCTGTCATAAATGGGTGCCGCATGTGGTTGTGCTGACACTGTTCTAAGCTGCTATTATGAGATGTTGATAATCAAGGCGGGCGGAATCTTTAGCGTATGCCGTTAACTTGGCAACGATTGTATTGTTGTATATTTCAGTATTTTAACCCCGGTGGTATTATAGTTATGGCGGTACAATGTAAGGAAGTTTTGCTACTAGCGTTTATTCCTCGGCTACGCCGCATATAATTGGCTTTTAGGCCGACTCAGGACGTGGACGATATCGGCTATCTCTCATATAGGCGAAACTGTAGAATTCTAGAGCGGTTTCTAGAAGGTTGAGTACGGATTAGTTACGTGCGTTTGTTATTTCCATAGTTAGGTAAGAATTCGATCTATATTAGTCTAGTCGCGTTAATAAGAATACGAATCTCACCACATATCAAAAGAATTTTGGATAGCTACGGACAGAACGGAGGGGGAATTTTCCTAACCACTAGATAGATCACGACTGGCCAATTTTTGAAAATATAAATTCTTAACGAAAAAAATAATAATATTAGCTTTCATGTAAATATACTTCCGAAGTTCTAAGTTCGACTTAAGTTTTAGCTAGAAGCTTAAAGCATAAAGTGTGTGCTTAAAAGTCACAAAAGTCGTAATAAAGCTCAATTCGGTAGCTTAAAGTCTCAAGCTTTGGGCTTTTCGTAAAACTTATATTATTAAACTTTATAGTTAGGTATTTAGCTTAGGTAGCCAGGCGGATTACGTTACAAAGTCACTAATACTTATCTTAGAATGTTTGTATTTCTCTACATTGTTCAATTATTAACTTATATATATTTATTCATTCATGCTCTCATGTATCAATCCTGCCCCCGAACACAAGTATTAATTTACTGGGGACAGTTAAACATGTATAAAAAAATGTAATATTCAATATAAAATGTATGTTTATTTTAATTTTCAATAAAGAAATTTTAATATAAGAAAAAAAAAATAACAAAATAATATTTTCGGAAACCACACTTTTTACATATCTAAAAAACACTCTTCATTTGCATACATGAGTATTTTACAGAAAACGGAATTCACACAAATCACACAATAAAGCACTTCTTGAGTACATGATAAATTATAAATATATACGAATTTTTGCGATGCATTTTTTGATGACAATATAAATGTTTTCTATATGTCGAAGCACTGAACCTCCGAGACACAAGCCTAGAAGTCCGCCATTGTAGGCTGCAAAAAAGTATATAACTTATTGGTTTCATCACATTATCAGCAATCAATAATGCTGCTAACGACTTTTAATATTTTAAAAGAAATTGACCCAAAAAACATGGCTGGTAAGGCCGTAGGTTTGATCCCACAAACATCCACCAAAAGTTAATTAATTTGTAAGACCTGATTAAAAGTAAAAGCACAGTATAGTAAACATACAGAATTACATCTTCATACAAACAGCCGAAACGACGCCCTTCAAAATCTCGGTATACTTCGGTCTGCGCGGTCGGTGAGACGCTCCCGCGCATACATTTACGTCAATTTATGGCACCCCAAACCCTAAAGAGTCAGTCAATGAGCAGCCCTGGTGCGTGTTTAACCAAGTTTAAGTACCAAGCGGCCGTAGGTATTTATTTCAAGGACACTGCCGAGACAATATACTGTATATTTTACTATACTATACTGTGGTAAAAGTTTTGCTGAGCCAGTCATTTACATTACTTACCAACGAAGTCGTTCCATGTCATTAACAAATGACGGTAGTATTTGGTGCAGGTGTGCCGTTCATAATAAACCGATATCATGCTCCTGTTTCTTCTTGTTCCTCTGAAAGATTACCCATTATGCATTTATTTAATTTTATTTATATACTTAAATGAAATTTATAAAGGTCTTCCGTGACATGGTATTTTGAACTGGGTTATATGTAGAAGTATTCATAGGTGATATATAATATAAACTAAGATTTACTTAATTAAATTTGACTATATATTTATTTATGAAGAACCTACATACATTAATTCATGGAGGTAAGCACAAATTAACTCATGCGTAGGTACTTTAAAATCATAATATATGTAAAAATATCAGTTCAACCTGAAACTAAACCCACCCAGCCAGATACTATTACAAAAAACATAATCGTTGATTTTCAAGTTCGTTATATATTCTAGTGAGTTTTCTCTATGCCGGATTCCACTTCTTCTTTTTTATCCTCATCTTATTTTTCTTAATATTTTCTTTTTGGAAAATAATTAAGCTATTTTCATAAAATTAATACCAAACTTTGTCCACAATGGTCTTTTTACTTACGAGTAAACACGTTTGGGCAATCTTCAAACACTTGTTTGAAGTTTTCTTTGTTACGTATTAATTCTTAATGCAGTTTTGACCATACAGTCACATAGTCTCCTCATTAAATAACCATAACTTCTTAACCAGGCTTCTGCCGTCTGTACAAAAATTCTACTACAAAACTTATTAAATGCCTTACTAACCGAAATCCGAAACCGAAATTTTTATCCAGTCTCTGTTTTTGGGCGATAGCGCTGTACTCCCTTTCGCTGCATTCCGGTAAACATTTGCAGATTATGTAGGTCTTTGAGGAAGGGTCTCCATATTGACGAACGCTATGAAACAAGCCTGCAAAATATTCAGAGAAATAACAAATGAACGGAGTTTTTCATCTCTGAATGGAGAAATAATATATGCTTATTTATACCTCGGTTTTTACTCAGGCAATTCAGATCTGACAGCTCACAGTCCCTTATTATATCTGCAAGATTTGTCAATAGTTAACGTTTTCGGTAATTTATATTTCATTGTGACCGGTACTTATTTGAAATTTTCGTATTCAAACCCTAAGATTTTTGAGTAATGATTTCAGGTCTACTGACGATTTCACTAAGAAATTTTCGAGCTGTCATCAATGTACATGGGATAATTAAATAATTAATACTTACTAGAATTGAGATGCTTCGGGAAAAAAAATGGGATACAGCCGCACGTTCTGTATATTACATTCATTCGACATTTCTCGATGCAAGTTTGGTAACTGTAGATCAGCGAAGAAGAGGCATGGACGTTAGAGAACGAGCAGCCACGCTCGTACTCGGATAGAGATTTCAGGGAATCGTCAGCCTCAGAAACCACAGGAGTTAATTTTATATTAACTCCATGCTCCAAAGAAACTGAGAATGATTTTGCAATCATTCCCACAACGTCTATCGAATCTGACACGAGTATCTAAAAATATAAAGTTAAAATAAGCGATTCAAATTAACCGATGTTAGGTTGTCTTAAAAGTTTTTAATTAGTTATCAACTTCCTTATATGTATTTTTTTTTGTTTGTTGTCTACTTTCTAATTTTAATTTTTGGTACCTATACGTGGTATCCTGATGGAGGGACTATTATCCCCGAAAGATGTCGATAATTCTATAAATAGTAGTTTTTATACAAAATGTTTTATATTAATATTAAAATGTAGTGAATTGTTTCAGTATAGGTATTTGCAAGTGAAAAAAAGCGTGGAAATAATCGAGCAAATTTTATCACAAAAATTCATTTAAATTCAAGAAAACAAAAAATACATAAGCAGTAGAAATATAAAAGCACACACATAAATAAATAAAAATTGGCACAGGCACTTGGGTCTCCTTCACGGTCACTGTACAGTATTACGGTGGGATTTTCGGTGATTTCCGGAAATAGCTCGACGGAAAAAGCAGATTTGGTGAAGACGAGCACACCATGAGATTCGAGCTTCACCCAAGCTTGGCTTAGATACTGACTCGTTCCAGCAAGAGAAAACTCAACTGCAGCGGTGATATGGTTCGCGAGGCGAGGGCTATTGGAGCCTTCTGAATGAACCACCCTGATAGTACCAGCGTACAATTTTTGTATCTTTTCAGCGTCGTTGGGGATTCATTATAAATGCAAGTTAATAACTATTTACTTGTTACCGAGCGGGGTCTTCGATTGGCATTTTACAGCTTGGCTGGGTTTAAGTATATCTTTTTTGTTCACCCTCAGGTGCCGTATAATATAAGTATTATCATAATGTTATTTTGTTCTTATATATGAATTAATATAGTTATTAAATATGGACTTGGAACAGAAATATAAAAGTAGACGAAATATAATTTAATATTTGTAAATTTTTGGATTTCGATTCATTTTTGTTTTAATATATACAAAAATTTTACTATTTTGCTAATAAATATATTTTAAGAGTCAATTATACTTCCATTCCTCACATGCTTTCACGCCTATATATATATATATATATATATCCATCACATGCAGGCATGATAGAATGGAAACTTAATAACTATTGATTATAAAAAATAATAGTATTTACTTAAATATCTTTGTTAAAATAAATAATTGTTATATTTACCGATGCTCCGTAGAAAGGTTTTATGAGAGATAAATAATCGGAGGTGTTGATTCTTATAATAACGTTGAGACCATTAAACCTGTAATTTAGATTAGGTTAGACTTGAAAAAATACCAGAAAACGGGTGCCTACATATAAAATGTATAAATTTTTTTAATAAACATCTACTATACTAATTTAGATTAGTTAAGTACCATTATGTGGAGTTTTTTTTTAAATTTAATTATAATATAAGGATAATGTAAAATGAAGAAAAATTATCAAAACTCGACTATATCGAGTTTGTTTTGTAGTGGCCTCTTAAAGTGATGTTATTCAGTGAAATCTTCTACATTATTGATATTTTCAGACAAGTTATAATTTTTTTATAATTTATTTAAAAGATACTTACACTCCAGTCCAGTCAGCATACATTTGGGTGAGATTTTGTTTCGATGTTCCTTGTACGTCGCCCCTTTTTTAGAATAAAATAATTACAAAACCAACAATAATTCACATAATAATTTTATAATAGGGTAAAATCAACTACATGAGAGCGCTAAATCTTAATACATGGAGTAAGGCCTACTATCCCGGCTACCGAAGATCAATAAGTTGGCAAAAATCACACATTTCAATTACTTGAATGAAAATATAACTGGATTCTTATAGTGATCAGTAAATAGGACTTACGATTGAGAGAGTTCTGTTCCATGGTAATTGAACGAACAACAATATCCTTCTACCGTTTTAATTGTTTTAAAATGATCTTTGCAGGATATTACTTTAGATCCGTAAACACAATTTTCAAGAAACTTGTAGCACGGTTCAGTTACCTGAAATATTTTTTTAATTTTACAGGAATATATATTTTTAGGACAGGTGTAAAAATATAATTATTCATCACGATTATTATATTTTGAGATGTTAGGAAAGTATGTCTGGACAAAAATTTGAATGCATGTAAGGAACTATAAACTATAAAGTATCTGCCATATCAATCAATAATACAGCTTTAATTTATTTCATAAGATGAATAGTTATCAGTAATAATTTGAGGCATATCTTCGGACCGGTTCTAGAAAATGGATTTTGGCGCAGACGAAACAACAATGAGCTCTATACTCTGTTTAAGGAGCCAAACGTCACAAAATTTATAAAATTGGGAAGACTTCGGTGGCTGGGTCATGTGGAGAGAATGTCCGAGCATCAAGCACCAAAGTCGCTGCTGAACTTAAAGCCAATAGGGCGAAGGAGCTAAGGAAGGCTAAAATTAAGATGGTGTGACAACGTCCTCAAAGAACTGGAGAGAGCTGGCACTACACCGAGTTGAGTGGAGGAAGATTATTGAGGAGGCCAAGACCCACCAAAGGTTGTAGTGTCAAGAATGATGATGATGAATTAGATAATTACTTGAACAAATTAGATAACAGAATGAATCTAACTAATGTATTATACTATACGTTATCTAAGTTTTTTTTGTTTTGATGAGCTTCAGCCTAAAGAATGAAAAGTTTTACAATAGCAGCACCAGATCACCGTCAGCTTGACTTGACTTGACGGTGAGCTCCGATCCTGAATGGTCGCGTAGCAAGCGCGACAAGGCGCCCTGAATATGAACACTGTGATCTGTTCGAAACGTCAGCAGACGACTGGTCCTAAGGATCAGAATTTGATTCAAGTTATCCACAAAGTAGTTGTGAATAACATGTTTTGTATCCGTGGAAGCCTTGCTGGTCTCCTGAAGTGGAGCTCGAACCAGCGACCACTGGATCACTAAGGCAAGACTTAACCACAAGACCAACGAGTTACACATTATATTTCATTTTTCGCTAGCGACGAATTGAAAGACGTTGAAAATATCAATAATTTATGCGAAAATATACAAAATTCATTCGTCTTACCTCAAGCATCAATGCGTCCACTGTGTAGTTGTTAATTTTAAGAATTTCAAATATTTGTGAATGATTTTCTATACGTTTCAAAACAAAATCGTGTGTTGTCATTGAGATCAAGGTTTGTAATGATTTGGCGAATGAAGTTATTTCTGATTGTTCGAAGCCATTATTTGTGCTGAAATTCAGATTTTCTTATATCATTTATCAATTGAATATTTAATAAAAAAATCTAATATTATTAGCTCCTCATCACATCATCATAATGTTCATTATCAAAATCACATATTTTATGTTCCTATTATTTTAAACAAAACTAAATATAATTTAAATCGTCCCATAAATACCAAAAATCAATCTAGGAACTAGCTAAGAATAAAAAGCGTGCTTTGGTCACTATAATATATTATAAAATAGGATGCTTCAAAAAATTACAGTTCTTTTTTATCAAGGCACACTTTTAAATGCTTCTAATAGTAAATTTTATGATTATTTTATTTTATTTTAATTAATTTAGGGGTCGCCATTTAGGGCCATGACTGCAACGCTTCAGACTATACATGTCACCGTGTCAACATCAATAAGCCATGGATAGGTTGAACATACCCCTCTTCCAACCCGTGTAGTATTTCAAACAATACGAAGCGTGTTTAAACGTGTTAGTATTGCATCTAGAGTTTTCGAGAAATAACGTACCTTTTGTTTTTAGACTGAATTTGTTCCAATTGCTAAATAAGGACGTTTAAAATGGAAGTGAGTTTAAAAAATCTCGAAAAAGGACATCTTTGGTATCTGTGTGAAGAGCTTGTTTCTTTTGCATACTGATGATAAAGTTTTCTTGGAAACTAAACAGACGACGGTCACTGTCCTCTATAATCAAGGGTTGGAGGGTTTTTCAAAGCGAGCAACCCTCAAAAATGCTCTCATTGTGAATTTTCTGACGAAAGATGTTAGAACATGGAATAAAGCTTAGACACGATGATGACCACAATAAAGCTAAAATTTTTGTACATTCTAAGAAAGTTGTAAATGATATAGAAGAGAGAGAAGCAGTGCTCATTGCAGAGTCGTTGGTGGTATAAAAACAATCGTCTTCACACCACCTATGAAGAGTAGAAGTAATAGTTACTCTAGGCGGTTAAAGATTACTGACGAAAATTCCCTGACTCAAAAAAGTTCATCAACTCAAATAATTAGTATTCTTTTCAATTATATTTATTTTTTAAATGATTCATGTTATTATTTTTTTGATTTTAATCTAAAGTTTAACAAAATTTTCGTAAAAAATTGTTTAAAATATTTTCTTACAATTTAAATACCAACTTATCTTTTTACCCCTGACCTTCACCTTCTGACCCCTAAAAGTACATTAAAAAACTGGAAAAAAGTATATGTTTTTTGACATACAGAAATATATGAAAGGGTGCCCCATAGATTTTTTAAAAATAATTTTTTAACTTTTTGAAGCACCCTAATATATACAATGATATGTTTAATGAGAAAAAAGTCTTGACATTTATAAAAAGGGGTAGTTTTGTTTTGTGTGGATACTTGACACCAAATTCACTGACGAACATCAGGATGCCGGACTTTGGAAAGACCTAACCTAAGGTGAGAAATTACCGTAGGAAAATTTACGAGTACGCCGTTAGGGTCGTAGGATATTTTTATTGAATTATAATGAGACAAATATATATTTATGTAAATACTTACAGAATTTCATTGATTTTTGTGAATCTTTCCTTGGACACTTTGTTCATGTTGCAAATACTCACGGTAGGAAATGGAACATACTTAACTGAATATGAATGCGTGTATATCTGAAATAGACCATATATATATATATATATATATATGTATATATTATCAACGCCCTAATGTTTTTTTAAATACTGTGCAAGTATTTTATACAAATGTACATAACAATACTTTTTTTTAAAAATAAACGATGGTAAGAAAATACACTAATAAGCAATATGACAATAAGTAAAATAAGACATATCAACAAAGATTAGTAAAAATACATTAAAAATCAACTATACTAAGGAAAAACACTTAATTAGAGTAATAAGAATATACAATTTTTGAAAAAATATAATTTTAAAATAAAGTAAACAATAGCTGGTAAATGCACATTTAAAAAAATAACAATTATAAGTAAGAACGCATTATTGAAAAAATAACAAAAAAAAAAATTAAAAAAAGACAAGTATTTAGAAATCACATTAAAAAATAAACAGTAGATACCTGCTAAGAGAAGCGATAATAGTAAAAACAAAAAAAAAACTTATAAAATAGAGCGATACTAATTAAAAAGAGGAAAAAAATTAAGTGCACTTAATTTTCTTAGCATATTCAATTTTTAAGGCCCGAATACAAAGACAATACTCAAAAGATTTAAAGGTTAAGAAGGTACGCTTTTAAAGTGCTATTTTGTACTGCAAATTACGCTTTTAAAGCGTACCTAAACCTTAAAATCACTAAGTATTGTCTCTGGCTTCGGGCCTCAGTATTTTTTTAATTTAGGTATGCTCCTAAAAGTGCACCCATGTTATTGAGTTTACGGTATCGTTATTTTTATAAATAGAGGTACAAACACGTAATTATTTAACCGTGTCGCATCAATATTCTTACTATTCTAACTAATTTAAAAGCCTGTACTATGAAAATATAACTAATTTGCTGGTGTCTTAGAATATGTCTGAGACCACCGACCACATCATTAGGGGAGCGCCATGACCACTACACCATACTTAATATAATATGCTATGTACATATTATGTGCATATATTATATAACAAATCCTTATATTATTGTGTCTTTATTTTTTTTAATCAACGTTAAGGTATAATTATAAATATTTATCTATATTCACTAATTTCCGCTTAGAAGAAAGGTTAACCGTCATTTTAATCCGTGCGTAATTTTATTTCCATCTTAAGACAGAGATGCTCGAGAAATTAGATTTATAAAATTCGTCAAGAACTTAAGTCAAGAAGTACAGAGGATTTCATTTCTTCTTATAAATTTAATTTTTATTCTATGTTTAGCTATGTTGGGCACAACAATGACGTTATCTTCCTCCTTTTAAACTCGTTCCGAATTTCGTATTGGCTTTACATTTCCCCTGTACCAACAATTTTCCAATATTGAAAAAAAAATTCTGGCGCTGAATTCGCAATACTCATCCTTTCTCATTTCGAGAGTGAAAGGTTTCCACTTAATCGTGAAAAATTATATTATTTATTTTTTAATCGCTTTACTTTGTATACCAAAACAATAAAAGTATTTTTATTACAGCATCAGGAATGGATATTAATCTAATACTTATCTTGAGAAGTATTTACTAAGAGAAATAGAGATAAATCGTGGTTCGAAGAACATTATTTTTATTTATACTGCTGAAAAAGATTTCTCCAATTAATATTGACATTAAGATCAAGTTAAATCACTGAGTGAATAATTATGCTTATTTAAGATGGGAAAAAAGTGTTAAAAAGGAAATATTTATTATATTTATTATATGGGTTCTAGGATAAGGTTATATACTATATACATATTTCTTCATCAGACTATAAAATATTTTATTAAAAATATGTTTTTGCCACTGCACAGTCCACTCTACCACTGTTATTCATTGCTAATAGTATGATTTGTAATTTTTAAATTTAATAACCTGTAGAAACATTAAAAAATTTAGCATGAGAGAAACGTTTGATTTTTTTTCAAAAACAAAATATTTTATATCATTCATATTCTTAATATTTAAAGCATTAACTTTGTGGTCAGATATTTTAACTAAATGTTATTTATGTATATAACGACTAAAAATTACTTTTTTATCTACTGGTTTCGAGACGTAACCCGTCTCTTCGTCAGGACAACCACTATACTAGCACGTTAGAGTAACACGCATGTAAAGAGTATTTTGTGAAGATGTTGGTGTGTAAATAAAACTATGATTGTGGTGTGTAGTGATATTTACATGCTAGTGTTATCCTGTAATAGTGCAGATTATCCTGACGAAGCGACGGGTTACGTCTCGAAATCGATAAACAAAAAAGTGATTTTTAGTGCTTATATACTAACGTAAATAACATTTTGTTAAAATGTTTTACATACAAAAATGTTTAAATATGAATGAATTGCATGTAGGTATGTAAAATATACCTTATTGTTGTACAAATATACCTACTTCACTATATAAATCAATAGCATCATACTCCAAGCGATGATACTCCAGCGAAAATACTCCACTATTTCTTTATGAAGGGATTATATTTTTTAAAGCCCTTCCCAAATATTTAAAAGCTGAATTATTTAAATTATGATAAAAAACGTTTATACAAGTTCTGATGATACTATTGAATTCTTTCACTCCATCTAAGGCATAATTTTAGTCTTCAATTTATCTTAATTAATAAAAATATTTAGTAATTTATCCAATTAATAAAATATTTTTTTTTAACACATAATAAATAAAAAATCTTTACAAACTTATAAGGAAAATTTAATTACCTCAGTATAAACAATATTTTCTCTGTACCTTAAATGACAAAGAACACAAAGCCACATAAAGATCACAAAGCTTATGGTGTAAATGATAACCCAGTAAATTTTTTGATAAAATAGATTGTTTTTCTCAAATAAGCTATTTAATCCTGGCACAAAACTTAATGTAAAATGTTTAAACATTTTAATAAAATACCTTCTCCCAAAATAATTCAATAATTTTATATTCACTAAAACTACCCTAAACGTTATATTTTCATTAAATATGGTTCACAAATGAAAAAAAATCAATTTGTTACATGCTCTTATAAGTTTTATTTTTAATTAGTCAAGTGTTTTCACGCCAGCCAAGTAAACATTATTCCATATTGATATTGTATTGATTATTTATTTAACATGTGTACAAACGTTATTAATAATTAAAAAATGTTCATAAACACGACACATAACATACATTATCTTACAATACACCGATATACATTAATAAGTACATTTGCAACCACCGAATAATTAATTGGATCAAAAATAAATTATTAACAATAAATTAGTCATTCAATATGATTTTACACCCATTTTAGAGAACACGAAAATATAATTATTATTTACACACATAATAAGTTAAAGTATTTATTTAGTTAAATATATACATGTATTACATCAACAATCAATAATTGAATGTTTATGTTAGTAAGTAATGAGTAAAACATAGTCAGCGAGCACCCACTCAAGGGTTTTTTATGTTTCTATAAATCATGGTTAAAAAGTCAAATAAGATCTTAACTAATGTTAATATAGATCCACCAAGAAACAAGTTAAAAGTACCCCCAAATATAGCTGAAACAAACAAAAAGACTTGTAAGATCACGGGACAACAATATTTTGTTTGATATATTTGTTTAACACACCTTACCTAGTTTATTATCCCAGTGCATGTATACGTCTGTTTTGTATACTTTTGAATTTGTGTTCGCATAGGAGATTGATATCACTGCTCCATCGTTTTTATATGATCTGAAAAATAATAAAATAAGTATTAAAGTCTTTAAAATTGTTTATAATACACGTTATTTTGTATAGTTTTATGGAATATGATTGGAGAGAACTTCCGATAAAAAGTTGTGCAGTCAAGCCGGCAAGCAAGGCGCGAATGACTGACCCCTAAGGATATATTGTCACGGATCGTGGCTGCGCGAGAACAAAAGAAAACGCAGGAAATTAATTAGCTATGTATTAATTAATGATCAATACATTATTCAATGTACAAAGTCACTTAACGCGAATTAACATTTAAATACGACTCTGGCGCTGCGGCGAAGCTCCATATTTTTTTCCAAAACATGTATAATCGGTTTGCTAGATTATTCTAGTATTTAAGAGAAAATTCTCGTCATTTTTCGTCGTTTCTCTCGTTTGTAGATGTTTCTCGAAACGTCTACACACGATCTAGTCGTTTCGTGAAGGTTGTAGACCATTATGGATTTTACAATAGTGTTTTGACGTATTGAAAGGGATTCGAATAGTGCGCTACACTTTCTGCTTGTCATTCTGAGACAATGTTCTTTAAATTATCTACCTACAAAAAATGATTTTTCAAACAATCGCTTGACAGTCAGGAGCATGTGCTGGCTTTTCAAGTATCTACCTTGCTATGTACCATGTACCAGCCTTACTATCAGTGAATTTAATAGATGTACTCTAGTTCAATCGTTGTTTATATAGCAGTAAAGCGTGCTTTTAGGCAGTACGGGCGGCTATGCTAGGTCGCATCGGGGCCGATGATGTTTAAGAATTTCGAATACAGTATATGAAGTATTTCTTCTTTCTCAGTCACTCTTTGCACACTATTTATTCTATAAGGCTCTTTTTTAGTCATATTTAGCGCTCTTTGAATAGCATTCCTAGTTATTTGACTCTCCTGGCAATCCTCAGTATGCGCTGTTCTTCATTCACATTTTGAAGTCTGTGACTTGCATTCCTCCTCTCGCGTTGCTGTTGAGCTATTTACTCTTAGACTTGTTTTCTATCTTTCAGATTGCTCTCGAATCAAACTTTGAATTCTTTTAATTGATTTTTCCATTCACGCTGTTCCTCATTTATATAATTTTAGTAAAAAATATATTGTGCAACAATGAATGAGCGAGGTAAAATACTTGGATAGTATTTTATATTTAAAATGTTAATACATTAACTTACATTAATACATTAACAAAAAAAACTCATTTAGAAGTTTAATATTTAGCACGTATTGCCTGTATCAAAAAAAGATAAGCGAAATAGTATGAAAGGAGCAAAATGTATAGATTATTTTAAAACCATTAATTGATTATTAAATGTCTAGAAATATTATAAACTGAAACGGGATTGATCGTTTCAAAGTATGTGCAAATGATAAAGAGGCGTGGAAATAACGGAAGAAAGCTTTATCCCAACAATTTATTTAAATTTAAAAAAAAACACACAGAATACAAAAGCAGTAGAAATATAAAAGCACACACAGAAATATATAAAAATATGGCACTGGTAGTTAGGTTTCTGGTTATACAATATTATGGTGGGATTCTCGGTGATTCTAGTTGATGTAGTCGGATGCTGGAAGAAGCTCCACGGCAAGAGCGACGGCGGAGAAACGTCTCGGAGATGAGCACACGATGAGGTTCGAGCACCGATTCGATCCAGCAGGAGAATACTCGGCTGCAGCGGTGAACAGGTATTCTCAGCGTTTTCAGCGGTGGCAGGGTTGCATTAGAAATGCAGGTACATAACTGTTGTTGCCGGGTGGCCAATCTCTTCGAGAAAATGGCCGCAGGTGCGAGATTTTTGTTTTCCCTCGGATGCCCGTATCAATACACTATTTATTATTCGAGTCACTTCTACAAATTAAATAATCTATATGTTATATTTACGTATTATGTAGGTATGTATAATATAAGTTTGTATTTTAAAATAATATGTAGGTTTCGCTGCTGTCGTACGATTTCGCTATTTTGCTGTTGAAACTGAAAATGAATTTTTTTGAAACATTTATATTATGTATCGATAACACATTCTTATATGTTATGTAGTCTACTTGTTCCATTTTATTTCATGTTTATTTGTAACTATTTAAACCAGTACAAGCAATTCATTTATTTCGAATTTTGACAAATATCCACTAATATATTTTTCCAAATAATTGTGTATTATTAAATGGATAAATTATTAATTATATAAATATTATCTAAAATGAAGTTTTCATTTCTTCCTTTCAACTGTTTCAATTTTTAATTATGAGGCACTAGGACAAATACATAGATAAATTTCATCCCGTTATCAAACGTTTGCACGTTTATAAAAAAATTTAAAATACTTACCTGTCATAATGAAAGTTTGTTGTGTTGATCGGCATCTTAACCACTTTGAAAGAATGCCTTCGTTCTTCACAATTCGGATAACACAATTCGCACTCCGTACTTATAACTTTATTATTATTAGCAATTGATATACTTTGAAACAATCCTGAAATTTTTAAACAAATCCGTGATCATTGTGTTGTAAAAATAATTTGAACAAAATTATTTTTCTATCACATAATTTCGACTATTTTTTCGAGTCTAAAAATATTGAAAAAAGTCCAAAGAAATCTTTTTATGTAAACTAATTTCTCTAATTCTAATAACGTGACAACAGTCACACCAAAAAATCCACTAAAAAAGCATGTTCTTCATTAATTTATTGTAACTATTCATAAGTCTTTTTTGAGATTATGAAATTATTTTTGGTGTCAATAAATACATGATATTTCATTAAATACATTTGTATTTGGTTAGTTTCTTGCATCGTTGGCCATCGTACTCACGAGATATTTAAATTCGCTTATATAGACTATACTTGTCAGTTGAATCATGTTCCAGATATAATTTTCATTACTTAAGAATAAATAATATAAGCGGTGTATTGAATGGAACATTCGATACCTTTATGCTTTTTGAGACATTTCAAATCGGATAGAGTACAGTCGGGTTTTTCATCTGAAAAAAAATTAACATGAATCGAAGTCAAATAACTTGTTAATACAATTCAAAATAAATGGTTATAATTATTTTATGTCAGTGAGAAAGAACTCACACGTAACTTTTGTATGTTAGGCTGGGTCAAAAAAAATATTTTTATTTTTCGAACCGCTGTAGTGCGGAAAAGTTTCTTTCTTTTATAAGAAGAAAAAATAAGTAATTTTTTAAAATTTGCTTTCATCTTCGCATGGAGCAACACACTTAAAGCTTTTAGAAATTGACGAAATTGAATATTTTTCTTATATAAAAAAATATTAATTAAAATTCTACAATCAACAAAAAAAAAGTTAAACTAAAACACCATAAATATTTTAATGTTTACCGGTCGCACAATGTGTTTGGAATACAAATAATTGCAAGTGTTATTATTTTAGAGGTGCCCGTACATCGAGTTCCATCCATACCCTATCCAATCTACCATCCAATGTAGGGTTGTATGGAATTTACATTACATTTTAAAACTAGTTGTCAAAATTGATGGTTTAGTGGTTCACTGTTTCCATAGTATGTGTATACGTTTAAAGTTTTGGGAGAAATCAGGCATAACTGATCTTGATAATACATAAATTCTCATATTAGGCCTCGGTTACAAGTTTGACGCAACTTTCAAGTGCCTGAGTGTGACAGGAAAAATTTGTGATGTCCCTGATGGGCTAGTGCCCGAATTAATCAGTGATATAATATCATCATCTCATTTCTATAGCATTTAGCGAAAAAAAGCAAGTACTCTGATAAAATTTATTTTACATAGCTAGGAGTGTTTTTTGAAGACAGATTTTCCTTCAGAAGCAGATTGTCTCCATTTAAAAATTCTTCTATATCCAATCTCCCAAAAGTGTTGATGGAAAGGGAGTTCATTGAACACGCTCTACTGCAGTAGCACAGTATAGTAAAGTATACAGTATGTTGTCTCGGCAGTGTCCTTTAAATAGTAGGTAGTTAAACACGCACCAGGGCTGCTCATTGACAGGGCGCGGGAGCGTCTCAAACTGCTTGCGTTTGTACGTTACTGCAGCCCTGCGGCGACCGCGCCGACCGAAGCATACCGAGATTTCGAAGGGCGTCCTTTCGGCTGTTTGGATGAAGACGTAATACTGTATACCTACATATATAATATTGTAATACCTAGGCGCATGCAAACAGTGAAAATGACGGTTAAATTTTATCGCGCTAGGTAAAAATCTTCAAATATGTGAGATTAACATAACGCAAATTTTCTCCATAGAACCGAGAAAAATGTTGAATTTTTTTGTCGCATTGCCAGCAATGGACCTAGGCGGATGCAAAAAGTGAAAATGACGGTGAAATTTCATCGCGTTTGGTAAAAATCTTAAAGTATGTGAGAAACACATAACCTAACCTAACCTAACCTAACCTAACCTAACCTAACCTAACCTAACCTAACCTAACCGAGAAAAATATTGAATTTTTTTGTCGCATTGCCAGCAATGGACCTAGGCGCATGCAAACAGTGAAAAGGACAGTTAAATTTCATCGCGCTTGGTCAAAATCTTAAAGTATGTGAGAAACACATAACCTAACCTTACCTAACCTAACCGAGAAAAATATTGAATTTTTTTGTCGCATTGCCAGCAATGGACCTAGGCGCATGCAAACAGTGAAAAGGACAGTTAAATTTCATCGCGCTTGGTCAAAATCTTAAAGTATGTGAGAAACACATAACCTAACCTTACCTAACCTAACCGAGAAAAATATTGAATTTTTTTTGTCGCATTGCCAGCAATGGACCTAGGCGCATGCAAAAAGTGAAAATGGCGGTTAAATTTCATCGCGTTTGGTCAAAATCTTAAAGTATGTGAGAAACACATAACCTAACCAAACCTAACCAATCCTAACCTAACCTCACCTAACCTTACCTAACCTTACCTAACCTAACCTAACCTAACCTAACCTTACCGAGAAAAATGTTGAATTTTTTTGTCGCATTGCCAGCAATGGACCTAGGCGCACGCAAAAAGTGAAAATGACGGTGAAATTTCATCGCGTTTGCTCAAAATCTTAATGTATGTGAGAAACACATAACCTAACCTAACCTAACGTAACCTTACCTAACCTTACCTAACCTAACCGAGAAAAATGTTGAATTATTTTGTCGCATTGCCAGCAATGGATCAAGGCGCATGCAAACAGTGAAAATGACGGTTAAATTTCATCGCGTTTGGTCAAAATCTTTACCATACTGTCTCAGTAGCTAGTTGTACGCTCCCCTTGTGGAATTCTAGCTGACAGATGACGCCGTTCTGCCATCCATTATTAGTAACGTTGCCGTCAAACCCGACCACTTGGAAGAGATATTTCAAGTTTAGAAAAAAGAAGTTGCTTTAAATTATGTTTGTTGATGAGCTCAAGACAAGTGAAATAAGTCCAGTAACAGTCGATCTAGGGTCCCGAATCAGAGAATAATTTTAGTTTATCTGTTCCTACAAAAATGCTTTGACCATGTTTACTTTACTAAATGTCAGAAATATCTTTGATGCACATGTACATTTAAAATCAGTCCTGACACAACATTTTATTTTCTGTTTCTACACATAATATGTCATCAGATCGTAGAATTCCAATTAATTATAACTCACAAAGCGCGATGCGAGGACGTAAACCATTTTTACGTCTTTTTTCTTCTGAATAAAAGAGACAATTTTCCATGCTATATCGATTTAAAAATAATAATATTTTTAAACCCAGCCCATTTTATATAGCTATTATATTTTGAAATATTTTATCTGAGTAGTCATAATTACCTCGATTGCTATAGTAAAAGAATGGCGCACATCCGCAAATATCTTTAATCTTTTTCTTCTTGCATTCGGTGATACAATCGTGCATAGTGTGACCGAAATGCTTGGGTCTCCGCAGTTTTATTTCAGCGTCAAAGAGACACCGTCTCTTCTCAAGCGGCAATCTTCTCACCGCGGTGGTGCTCTCCAGGGACGACTGCGTGATCTGCAGCAGCGCCAGCTGCCCCGGCTGGACCACTGTGGACTTGACCGACGTGTCCGGGAATTCCGATGGCTCAGACATTAAGACCTTCAAAGTGATGTAAAAGTTACTAAGATATGATAATAATAATATAAAGTCCTTACATATGAAATTGGCGTTAGTATGGGAGGAACAAAAAGCCGATTTTTTTTAATTATAATATATTTATTTAATCAAAGTATGTACCATTGCTATCTATGCACTTTTGCCATCTCATAGGTAGTTCATCGATCCCTTTACTAAAAAAACAATT
>JADDOH010016649.1:0-32334 GCA_016648135.1 Agrypnia vestita
CAGAAGTATCCGATGAATCTTTTTGCATCATGATCGCAAAGTAAATACCTATTCAGAGAGTATACACATGCCTATATAGGCTCATGTTTTTTTTTTTTTTTTTTTTTTTTTAAATTTAATGGCTTGTCACCCAGTAAAAGGATGTTATTGCCAAAAACTAGTCAATAGGTCATCGACATAAACATTACAGCTCAATGCAATTACTCTCTAAAAATCGTAGTAACACTTTTAATACTTCCCGTCGGCAGTCTGTAAGCAAGAGCTGGATATTTGTAGGGAAAGGGACATTAAGATCTGCAAGATCCTGGAGTAGGGACTGAGTACCGACATTTAAAATGCAATTGAAAAACAAGTGGTTCAAATCCTCCTCCTCTTGTCCACACTCACAGATTGAGGAGTTAAGAACATGAATTTTTGCAAGGTGTAAGCGGATAGAGCAATGACCCAGACGCATTCGGCAAACCATTGAAGTCTCCCTCTTGCTCAATCTGATCCTGTGAAACCAGGTTCGAGATGGGATAAGTGGCTGAATAGCGGCGTAGTGTCGACCTTTTGACATTTTAGTGAGGTCCCAATGAGACTGCCACTGAAGTGCGGCATCGTTTCTTGTAATATTGAAAAGATCGCTCACTGGAATAGTGGAAAATGTGGCATCCCCCTGTGAGATTGCATTTTTAGCCAGCGAGTCTACCATTTCATTACCAGGGATGCCTACATGACTCGGAATCCAAGCCAAAACAATTTCAAATTTATCCAAGGAAAGGTCGTGAATTATACTCCGAATTTCCATGCAGATCTGATCATCAGGGTGCCGAAAGGGGCTGGATTTAATTTTGAGCAGAGAACTTAAGGAATCTGAAAGAATAAGGCACTTCTTTGATTGTTTTGGTTTACATGATTTTAGCGCTTCTCGGATTGCCAAGCACTCAGCAGTAAAAATGGATGTCTCTTTAGGGAGTTGAAATATACCTTGGATACCATCATTTGGACAATAAAACGCAGCACCCGTGCAGCCGGTTGCCTGGAGTTTGGATCCGTCAGTGAAAATTTGAGTCCAGCCATACCATTCTTTATTTATTATTTCAGAAAATATTCTCTTAGGGTTAGGAGTGAATTTGTCAATTCCCAAGGAAATGACTTTAGGGGAAAAAATGTGATTAGAAAAAGGAAATTTGTAGATAGGGAGAACAGGGTTTGATTGAACTCGAGGGATGAAACTCCCCAATCTGGAGAAGCTCCGAGTCAAAAGAGGAGGAGTTTTGCCTTTCCAATATGCACTTGACTTTGTGAGATCAAGGAGGGATTGAGAAATAGCAAGAATAGGGTGGTTGGGGACCCTGAAACACTTTATAGTAAAATTGTCAGCTAAATATTGCCTTCTGATTGCGAGAGGGGGCTCCAATGTTTCCACCTGCAATGCATTAATCGGAGATGATCTCATGGCTCCAATAATCAACCTCAAGCATTTTGACTGAATTTTGTCTAGTTTTATTCCTAAATATTTCGGAAGAGGATCAAGCAAAAAACTAGCATAATCTATATGGTTCCGGATAAAGGCATTATACATGAGTTTCAGAGTTAAAGGATGAGATCCCCACCATACACCTGATGTCGCACGGAGGAGGTTCAATTTCGTTTCGCACTTAGAGACCATGGAGTTTACTTGGGAGGCCCAATTTAATTTTCTATTGAAGATAATGCCTAAAAATTTTATTTCATTGGCGAGTGGGATACTGAAGCCATCAAATGTGACACACGTCTGGGAAATACGATGTTTTCTTGAGAAAACTATGGCCTGACTTTTTGAGGGGGCCATTTCGAGTCCATTGGAGATAAGCCAGGAGTTGAGCCCCGAGAGAGCTCTAGCAAGCTTCTTTAAAGCAACATGTATATCCTTATCAGAGCAGTAAATTGCTATGTCATCCGCGTATTGGAGTATGGAGCATATCTCTCGAATGGACTCTTCAAGGTCAGCAGTAAATAAACTATACAGAAGGGGGCTGAGGACCGAACCTTGCGGGAGTCCCTTCCAAAGATTTCTGATTAATTTATGAGACGGACCATCTATTAAGATCGTCCTTTCACATAAAATATTAAAGACTAGTTGTACTAATTTTAATGGAAGACCCAGTTTTATAAGCTTATATTTTAATAAGATAGGGCTCACATTGTCATACGCACCACGAATGTCAATAAAGGCTGCTGCAGTACACTTACCGAGAGAAAGAGATATTCTAATATCTGAGGTAAGAATACTCAGGTTGTCAAAAACAGATTTCTTTTTGCGAAAACCAAATTGAGAGGACGAAAGGAGTTCATTATGTTCTGCATACCAATCAATACGGTTTTTAATCATATGTTCAACCACCTTCAGCATGCAAGAAGATAGGGCTATTGGGCGGTAAGAGCATCCAAAATCTGGGTCTTTATTTGGTTTTAGGATTGGGAGAACCAATTGGGCTTTCCATTCCTCAGGAATTTGTCCAGTTTCAAATATTTTATTAATGACAAATAAGTAATAATTTAAAGTGGAGGTGGGAAAATGTTGAATCATGATATAGGATATTTTATCCAGCCCGGGCGAGGAATTTTTAAGGTTTTGAAGAGGATAGGTTAATTCTTGAATAGCAAAAGGAGCATCCAACCAAGACGTGGGACTTGAAAAATGAGTTAAAGATGGAGATTCACTGATATGAGGCACATGTGGAGGTGCCAGATTGTCAGCAAACACTCCTAGCCATAGATTGTTGGAAGACCGTTTAACGGAAGGAATAAAAGATGAGCGATACTTACGGATCATTGTCCATACAGTAGAAATAGGAGTAGTGGGGGATATAGAAGTACAAAACTGTTGCCAACCCTTTCTTTTTTTCTTTCTTAAAAATTTTTTGGTTTGAGCCTGAGTTTTTTTGACAACTAAGTAATTAGCCATACTCATATCTTTTTTGTAGGTAGACATAGCAGTTTTACGCCTTCTTACGGCCTGGGTACATTCTTCATCCCACCAGGGGGGAGAGGCGGGGAATTTTGGGTTAGGGTTTGATTTTGGGATGCTTTTGTCTGCTGCATGTTGGATAATTGAAATTAATTGAGAAAATGTTGATTGAATTTCCTCAGAGGTAATATGCAAAGGGAGGGGAGCGGTAGAGGATTCAAGGAGTTCGCGGAAGTGGTTCCAATTTGCTTTTTTAAAATTAAATTTAGGAACTCTTTTTACAGGAGATTTGGGTGATTTTGAGACAAATGAGAGGATTATAGGGAAATGGTCACTAGAGTGTGGATCTCCTAGTATTGACCAACTGGTTGACGCTGCTAAGGAATTGGAACAGATAGACAGATCCACCGCACTGGCTCGTTGAGACGGGGGACTGAACCTAGTGGGAGAGCCATCATTGAGGATAATTAGGTTATTATCGTCAATGAATGAAATAATATTAGTTCCAGATCGATCACAAAACGCACTGCCCCATGACTGAGAGTGAGCATTGAGATCTCCAAGAATAAAAAAAGAAGAAGGAAGAAGAGAGATAACTGAGTTCCAAGCATCAATGTCGAATGTGCCATTGGGGGGGCAGTATACTGAAACATATCCCACATCATTGACTTTAGCACCTACTATTTGGAATGAGGGAAAGGACGGAAGAGGGATTTGAGAAAAGGAAAAGGAATTTTTTATAAGTAGGGCTACTCCGCCCTTGCCGTCTGGACGGTCATCCCTGAGACAGGAGAATCCTGGGATCTTAAACAGATAGTTCTGCTTAAACCAGGTCTCTGATATTGCTGCTATATCTATATTGTAAGTTTTTAGTAGAGAAACTATTTCATGTTTATTACAAACAGCACTACGGCTGTTCCACTGAAGGATTTGAACATCGGAGGCCATTATGAAGGGAGTTAAGAGATGAAATTATAGAAGCAGCGTTGGACGGTAAAGAATTGCTATTAGAAATTAAATTAATGAGTATCATAAGTAAAGTCTGAATAAAAGAAGAATTTTCATTGCTAATGGCATTTGACAGGGGAGTAGATGGTGGAAGAGTAGGAGTTTTTGTTGGTTGGCTAATATTAGAAGTAATGACATTGGATGGGTTAGAACTATAAGAGAACAGTTGATCATTATGTCCTTGTCTGTCATATCCCGGAGAGCTAGGAACTTTTGATTTAGGATTATGGTATACGGTTTTACGGAAAGAGGTAGCAGGAAGATTAGGTGTAAAGAGGCAACTCTGGGGAGTTTGAGTAACGGGAGGTTGAGATGAGACATTGGCAAATGATTTTTTGGAAATCGAGAAAATTTTGGATGCTTGAAAATATGATGCATTATTGGCGGCCATATATTGTTTTATGTTTTTTTGTCTGGTTAATTCTGGACATGAAAAACTAGTCGCCGTATGATTACCTGAACAGTTCACGCAGGTGGGGACATCGGGAGGATTTGGGCATTGATTGGTAAGATGATTTTCACCGCACTTGAAGCATCGAGGAGAGGATCTACATGTCACCTTAGAGTGTCCATAGCGGAGACAATTATAACACTGAATGGTTGGGAAAGTGTACAGTTCTACCGGCAGAGAATTGTACAAGAGATATACGTGAGAAGGAAGGGTTTGGCCTTCAAAAGTGAGGACCACTGTTTGTGATGGTTTCCATGTGACAGTACCAGAGGAAGTATCTTTATAGTTTAGGCGTCTAGCCTTTACAACTTTACCAATATTTTGTGAAGTAGAGATATACGAAATTATTTCTTCCTCTGAAAGATCAACGGATATGCCACGTACGAGACCCAGGCGGGTAACATTAAAGGATGGAACGTAAGCTTTGAATTTATTATTTTGTGAGTTGCTAAAACTTGATACAAAATTGTTTGCCAAAGCTCCTGATTCAAATTCAACAGAGATTTTATATCTACCTTCTGCCTTAATACCATCTGGGCGAATGCCTTTTGTTTTTTGTTGCAAAATATGTTTACCAAAATCGATTGGGTGGATTGTACCTCGTTCTGTTCTCTGAACATAGACCAGAAAAGGGGATACTGCTGAATCAGAGTACAACAGTTGAGGATGAGGAAGAGGACCCTGAGGAGCAGAAGAAGGCTCTAAAGCTGGGATTATTGAAGGCGTAGGGGAGATAGGAGGAGACGCAACGATGGTAGAGGGCTTAGGTCTTATTTTTGAAGATCTTTTTTCAATTTTCCTTTTTTTAAAAGCTGAAAAAGAGGAATCTTCTGAGGAATCCGAGTCCTCCAAAGGAAAACGCGAAATTCCTCTTATGGTAGATGGTGAAGGATGAGGATCAGGGGGATCCGGAGGATCCGGAGGTCTTAAGTCCTCCATTAAGGATGTAGAAACGGAAATTCGTTAATATGCTACAATACAACAAAATATAAACTAAATACAAAGGGAAAAAAAGGTTATAAATATCTGTTTTATCCAAAATAAGTAATTATCCAAGAGAGCAAGCACAAACACAACTGTCACTTTGCAAACTTCGGCTCATGTTTTGACTTGGAAGAAAAATTGACCTTTTGAACTTTTCTTAAAAACGCGATAAGTATCAAAAACCACTTTGTCCAAGGACGAAAGTGGTATCAAAATACTCGTTAGGGCGAGTACTATGTAGTAATCATGGAAAGCATCGCGTAACAACTAAATTACCTACTCTTATGACCTGATTTAACTTCGACCCTTCACGGTCGACATAATTAACGCATTTTCATAAATTAGTAGGACCTGCAGGTCCGATGAACTGTGTCACGGCCTTATGCAAGGTCAGGCCTATACGTGACATAGTTTGTAGCCCTGTGGGGTACATACAAAACCTGTAATTAACCATTTTTTGTCTTCAGACCGAGATCAGTACGGCCGCTCGCGGGTCTAGTTCCTAGAAAGCGCCGCGAGATGGCACCAGTCGCGGTTCAAACCGCGGCGACAGAGAGGGGAGATTTGGCTCACTCTGATTGGGTTACGTAACATGCTGTCATATCGTATCTTGTAAATCTCTGAGAATGTTATATAATAAAAAAGGTTTTGTAGAGCGGTCACCTGTTACGCTTACGCGTGGTGATTTAAACGCTGTCGGGCCACTTTCATCTGCATTTTATTTACCTCCCGATACCTATTGGAGAATTCTGCTGGGACCTGACTACTGCAGTGAATCTACGATCCAGCCTCCGCGATCTTCGGCGCCTCTGGCTGAGAATTTTGGACGACGGCCGGCGCTTCTCTATGACGAATTTCGCATCACAGCGAAAGTATGCTGTTTGACACGAGACACCCGTGCTGTATTTCTTCGGCCACTACTACGCTTCTTGGCCGACGGAGCGGACTTGGCGGACCGCCCTATATTTTTGTTTGTTCTGTGCGGAACATACATAGTTACAACATTGACGTATTATAAAATAGACAAGTTATTCCCATACTAGCTGGCTTTCATATGTAAAAAATATTGCATTCAAAGAGAGAACAAATCACATAATCAAGTAATCATGTTAAAATCAGGTACATAATTTGAAGTCACGGTGATTAAAATAACATAATCATTCTTATAATAGTGTATGATACTCTGTTCCTTTTTCCCCGGGACTTTTTTTCAGCGTAGTTTACGTACTCGGCGTTTTATTTCGGTCCATTCGGTAACGAATGCAAGTAAGGCAATTACCTTCTTTTTGACTTTACGATTTCACGCTTGTAACGTATCTACAGTTTATTATATCATTGAGTTACAAGCTATAATTATCTATAAGTTCCGTTAATAATTATTCACAATTTTAATCAAAATTTCTACCTGAAAACAAAGAAACAACATTTAATACGCTTTAATAATATGTATTTTTATTATTATTATTAATATTCTTTAATAATATGTATTAAATTAAATTAAATTACTCTTATTTAATACGCTAACTTTTTTGACCATAGCTGTCATTACAATTTTGTTTTTTCCTACCTTCCAAATTCAAATTCAATCTCATCGTACACTGTTGGGTGCATTTACTGCTGTAAACACTACAGATATCTGTCCTTTAAGAAACTCTTGAATTCTTTTGAAAATATTCCCGGGTACTGATCAGTGAGAAGCATACCAATATCTCTCACATCTCCTACATTCGTGATTAGTTTTACAAAATCATTTGCAATCAATAATTTTTCTACAATTAAACAAGGAAAGATTATGATTTTTTTCCCACACTTTTGTTTGATCCATCAGCATTCAGAATATGTTGAAATATTTGAAATTTTCGAGTTTGAATGGCCATTAAAACCACCAGGCAACATAGTACTGGAAAGCAAACTAGAGTTTTGGGGTAATTTTGCCTGGTGTAGGGTTGTCAAAATGTTATCTTAGATCAATAAAAATAATACAGGGTTATTTTAAAAACATTAATACCCTCGCAGAATTATATTTCTGCCTTGATTATAAGTCGAAAATGTTCAAAGAACCATGACCTAATATCAATAGTTATGGAGATATGTGACATCAAAGTTGGCATTTTTTCAATATTTCTGACTTATTTTTTGCAAAACATTAGACTGTCATAACAGTAACTTATACCGAATATGAAAAATTCATTCCCTTTATAGTAGGTAGGTACGTAGTATAATAATAAAAAAGTATTCATATTTAAAAAAACTACACTTCTTTACCGACAGCTCACAGTGCGGCAAACTTAAAAATTAAAGAAAAGGACATACATTTTCTTTACATTTATATGCTAGGTTTCCTAAAGAATCTCGATTTCAGTACATTATAAATTAGTAATCCTCGATGACTGCATTCAAATTTTTTTGGATATTGCTGCCTTTGATTTTATACCCCGCATAATTAAAAGTGTACATTCAATGCAGTTGAATCACATCTTTCCTACGTGATCTTTATAAAATTGAATATTTAAACAGTTTTCAAATAACAATCCACGGTAACATAACCCTCACAGAATTCATTTGAACATTCTTGATTGTATTTTTTTAATCAAACAAATAATAATAAAAGAGTAAAAAAAAATGATTAGAGGAGTGCTACAATTGATATAAATAAACGTTTAAATTTTTTTTATTAAAAATGTTACCACAGCTTATCACAGTTTTAATAATTGGAATTTTAAAAAGCAGTCGTTAAAAATAAGCATGTCAAATTGAATAATTTTATTTAATGTAAAGCAAAGCGCTGTACTATGATGTCAGGTCTAATCAATCAAGCAGTAGCCTGCAAATATGATTCGGTCTAGCATCGTTATGAAATTCCAGTGCGGAGACAATGTCTCAACTCTTGCAAACCCTCTGTCACAACTTCTCTTCCATCAAGCAATATTTCACATCTCCAGAGGATATAGAATGGTATTTACTTGACTCGGTCGCAAGGATCCAGGTCAAAGAGCTCTGGAAAATTTTGGGTAACTTTGTGTTTGCTATGAAAACAAACCACTTGTTCTATTAATTTTGATGTGCATAACTATGTCTATTATAATTACATATACATATTTTATTTTTTTTTGTATGAAATTAGACTTTACGACCATTTCGAGTTATGACCGAAGTTGTGGAACCGAACCCCGTCATAAGTTGTGAACTGACTCTAGTTGTAATCCACTACAGGAATGTACCAACAACATTCAGATATCTTCAGTAATCTTAAGGCCAAACTTCGGCCTTCACTAATTGAATATTGACAAAAGTTACACCAGTAGTGACGAGAGGAATGTGACCTGCAGTGAATCTCTCATGAACTCAGCAGAGGAGCCAAGCTACCTCTATCCAACGACAAGCCTCAAGAGAATAACTGCCTGCACAGTGATCAAGAACCCTCAACCTAACAGGGTGGAACAAGTAAATATTGTGAACGAACGTAAATATCTGTTGACTTAAGGTAATTGTATTCCCCGTTACTTGTATTAACCCTCTGCCCCCAACCTGCATTAAAATAAATATGTGTAAAAAATCCCAAACATTCTTAATCCACAATACAATTTTTTTTTCCAAATTCTCTGAGTACTCTACTAACCTAACCTAACCTAACCTAACCTAACAGGGTGAAACAAGTAAATATTGTGAACGAACATAAATATCTGTCAACTTAAGGTAATTGTATTACCCGTTACTTGTACCCAACCTGTATTAAAATAAATATGTGTAAAAAATCCCAAACATTCTTAAGCCACAATACAATTTTTTTTTCCAAATTCTCTGAGTACTCTACGTGTGGCTAGACCTATTATTACCAGCCTATTGTGACTATTACTACAAATCAGTTGTAATAGCTTTGACACTTTTAGGTAATTAATACCTTATTGTAATAAACATCATCAAGGGTTTTACATGAATTAGAAGGGTAAAAAATTCAACAAAAAAATAGTATTAATCTTCATTAAGCGATCCATTACTTTCATGTTGCTAAACATAGAAAACTAAAATTATACACGCCCGTCATGTTGATAACTTCTGCTATAAAATTAGTATAAAAGTAGACTAAGAGAAAACAATAGGTCAGAATAGTTTTGAAGTCATACACAATGAATATTGGTCTAGGATTTACGCTTGGTGAGCAATCATTTATTTATCATTATCAAAAATGTAACCCAAGGTTCTTAATGCAATCCTTCACCAAATCTGTATTACTTCACAAGGATTCCTGCTTTTGGTGGCAGTCAGTGGGTCATCCTCCGATTGTCCCGAAGAATGTCCAGATGTGTACGATCCGTTGTGTGCAGAAAATTGGTTTGGACAAACGGAAACATTTTGGAATAGATGCTGTCTAGAAAAATACAACTGCGAGCATTTTATACGTAAGTGGCCTTAGTATTAAGACATACTTTTAATTATAACATACAGACCATATCTGGGGTGGGTTCGGCTAAAAAAATTGGGAGTTTTATCATCTTTTTTAGTCAACAGCTAGAGTAACTAAGTATCACTTATTTATTCAAGTTTAAATACATTTCTGACTATAGGCATGTATTCAGACAGCTTCCAGATTATACATATAATTATTATATAATTATATCATAAATTATTATAATACATTAGGATTAAGGTAAATGCAGTTTTTATATTAACATTTTTCTGAATAACATCTTGATTAAAAGTATATTAAATCAACAGTGTTTATTTTCACTTATGACGTAAAAACTGGAAATTATGTCAGTTAGGTATTCAATTGCAATGATAATAGGTAACTGACATTTAACTGTTGAATGTTTAGTTCAATTTTCCGGTCCGGAAAACTCAAAGTTTATTTATGCGCATTATAAAAGAAAAAATAACAAATACAGTACGATTGTAGAACAAGCAAAAAATATATGTATATACAGTAGAACTCACTTAAAAAGTTCCCTTTGATTAAGCTCGCCAAATAAGTTAACATTCTTCCGTCCTTGGAAAACTCCCATTTAGAAAGGTACGTTTATGTGGGCACATAATACCAAAAATATTGCCTAACAAAAACATTTTTCAATTATGGTACGAGTATGAATATGAAGGTATATATATATATATATATATATATTTAATTTCTTTGGGGATAACCCGCGTCAAAATCTGATCCTCAGAAGGACCATTTGTCAACTGACGTTTCGCCTGAATCACAACAGGCATCTTCAGGGTGTCTTGTTAATAAATTTCCCTTCACGAGGGGCATGCGAGCACGTCCGTTCGTATCGGAAGCCCATTACCAAGGTGATTGGTTGGCTTGGTAATGGGCTTCCGATACGAACGGACGTGCTCGCACTGCCCCTCGTGATGAAAATTTATTAACAAGGCACCCTGGAGATGGCTGTTGTGATTCAGGCAAAATTTCGGTTGACGAATGGTCCTTCTGAGGACCAGATTTTGACGCTGGTTATCCCCAAAGAAATTAATGCTAACATTTCTAACACCCGTGAAAGCGTTTACATAATATATATATATATATATATTTATATGTTATAGTAAAGTAGTATATATATACATTTCTTAATTTGCTGAAATTTCAAAGGAATCAATCATCAATAATTATTGCATAACATCCCCGATTTTTTTCTAAATATGAAATATAATTTAGCAATGAAAAATATCAGGAATAAAAACTTTTTAAATATTAATTAATTAATTAATTTAATCATAATTACATTTTAAATATAAAAAAGCAAAATCGTTATTAATCACAAAATAAGTATTTACTGTGTGAAGTTCGGCCCTGCCTTGCAAAATTATTCAGTTTGACTGCTCAAGGACTGGACTGGATTACTGAATGTACACATAAATTAAATAAAAAAAATTAAAAGAGATAAACTTTAAATATGAAGTCAAGTAGAGTGCTGTTTACAAATATCGTATTTTTTCTGACAATAAGAAGTATGGTGTAATATAATTGTATTGAAATAATTTAATTAAAATCTTAGTAGTCTCCATCTATTATATTTCTAATTGATGTCCTATCTGGCAATTACTTAATGTATATTTGTCATTTTTCAGAATTCGAATTTCTGCACTCTGGGGAATGCGGTACAAGATACAGATTATAATTGTAAAATATTTTGTTCAACAGTAGTCCAAAACACTATATCGCCATTTAGTGGAGTATTGGTGCGGAGTGTTTTGAAAATAATACATATATATGGATACTTATATACATTAAAAAAATAAACAAATTCTGTACCTCAGAGGTAAACTATTGTAAGTAACAAAAGAGCTATTTTACAGGAGAGTAGAAAGATTGTATTGAAAATATTCTAACCTCAATCATCAAATTATGATTAATTTAATTTAATTTTTCTTTTTGTAATTCAAGTACCCTCTAGTAAATCTTGTTAGGACATTTTTTTCACTTAAAATAATATTCCAGTTCAAGAGATTTTACTTGCGATAGTTTACCTCTGAAAAAAAAATGCATTTGCTCATTGTCTAACAGTTTGCCCTTCAGATGTTTTACATTTGGTCATCCTACAATCACATTGTGAAATATGTAATGGGAAAAATAAAGATAAACAAATACAAAAGTTGTTATTTTAATTAATAAAAAAATATATGCATTATAAAACTGTTGGCACAAATCACCCAATGCGGGCAAAAAGCCTGATTGATAAAGTACTGTTCTACGATGCTGTGTTTATAGAAATAATATATTTGAGTAGAATTGTAGTTAATATAGCCAAAGTATGTTATCTACAACTTTACAGTATCTACTTTATATGAAAATTTACTGACATAATCACACAGAAAAAACAGGTGAAGAACGACAAGACTTTTTCGAGGATTTTTTCAATAGCAGGCAGTATACATATGGGCCTGCAATTAGTATATTCATCATGCATCCCCCCTTTATAGATTGGTCTTATAATTCCTATTTTTAACATTCCTGGGATTTCACGCTGTGTTCATGATAGTATTTATAAGATGAACAATCATGGGACCCAGTACATTGATATTTCTTTTAATCTCACCCATGTGTATGCCATCAATACCTGGCGTACGAGTAAGTTTCGTACCCCTTACTATTTCTATGACATCACTCAGAGACGGTTCGTTTTGCTACCAAAGAAAAGTCTCTTATCCGTACACTCAAAATACAATAATGAAAAAAATAAAATTCAAAACTAACTTATATCCAAGCATTTATTTTTGATTAGTGTCTTAAGAAAAACAATAGATTAATAAACGCAAACGAAAACCACCAACTTATTACAGACATAATGAGGTACGAAATTATAAAAGGAAAAAATGACAGACCTCCGGACATTTTTTTGTGGTGGGAAACCGTAAGGAAACAATGCATCAAAAATACAAATAAAAACAATACCAATTTGGACACTAAAATAATTTGGATATACTCAAAATATTTTGTGAGTCATTTGAATGATTACAAAAGTAGGAATAATATTTATAGATTTCAAAAAAGCATTCAACGCTGGAAAACGATATTTCACTGACAGTAATGGATGAATGTGGAGTACGAGGACCACTAAGAAAATGACTAAAAAATTACATGACAAACACAAAACCTATATATGTGTGGTTGAAACTATCTATGGTTGAAATAATAAATTTGTTATTAAACCATAGATATCGCTGGTTTTAAAATGGCAGAAGTGTGTCTTTTTGTTCACGAGTATTTAAAGATATTCAAAACGATGCCAGATATTTTTAATCTCGTTCCTGATAATAAATGTGTTTCGGGCCGCATATAAAAGCTTGCCGGGCCGCAGGTTGAGTATGGCTGTTCTAGAGGGTTTTTGCTTGGAATATGTTATCCTTTCAAATGTTTTTTTTGAATTGTATGAAATTTTCAATGCGCCATGGTGTAATATTGCCTACCTATCTATTGAAGTGATTTGGTAATAGATACAGATGAAAGATGATTTTTGTTTATCAGTATAGGTAGGTATTTTAAATGCTCTTAATACTTGTCATCAGTATTTAGCCTAAATTTTTAGAAGTTAAATAAGGGTATTAAAATATAATTTGGTGCTACTAGCTATAGATAAATACTTAAAATAAAGGGTATTTAACACATAAAATAATATAGCGATGGACCCACAAGTACAAAAAATAATGAAAAAACACGATCAAACAAAAAATAGCATTAAAACCAGGCAAAATAACCCCGTTTAACGGTATATCAAATAATTGTAATATAATGTAATAACATATAAAATATACCAGAATTTTGAAAAATAAAAGTTATATTTTAACATTTGAATTCTTCATTTAAATTTTTTATGAGAATGCCTATTTAAGATGTCTATTGGTAAGACATAACCGAGGTCCATTAAATTGAATGGACTTTTTATGTGTAGCGAGTTTCATATTCGCCATAATATCTGTGCCATCATACCCTTACCGAAATTCCAAATTGACTGATTTTATTGAATTGGAAGTCTTGAACAAGACTTTATTTCTACTTATACAAATTTATTAATATTTGAATTAAAATATTTTTATGTCTACTATTCAGATTTCAGTGTGGACATGAGATTTCAATCTTTTTTTGCAACTGAATGTCTTGGTACTTATAAAAACACGAGTTCCCATTATTGTTGAACTATTAAAATTAAGTCAATGTCTTTTAAATATTTCAAAAACCTAGATGTCATATTTAATAGTGTACATTCAATGCAGTTGAATCACGTCTTACCTATATAATTTTTATAAAATTATATATTTAAACAGTCATCAAATAACAGCCGCATTTTAACATTAATAATTTATCTGAGCATTTGAACATTCTTGATTGTATTTTTTTTAATCAAACAAATACATTATAATTTATCAAACATTGCAGTAAAAAAATTATAAGAGGAGTGTTGCAATTGATATAAATGTTGCAAAATGTTTCATTAAAAATGTTTCCACAGCTTATCACAGTTTTATATAGGGTTGAGGGGCCAGCTTTGGCCACTTTAAGATATTTTTTGCCAACTGTGCATCACAACGAACTCAAAAATAGTCAGAATCGATTTTTTTAAATTTCCCCATATAGCACATGTAGAAAACAAGTATATAAAATTTAATATAATTTAAAATAGAAACATCAAACTTGAAACGAGTCCAAATGTGCCAGTTGTGGCCACTTTTATCTAGTTTTGGCCATGGCATTGTGCCAGTTCTGGCCACTTCAGTTTTTATAAGGTTTCTAACATTTAGAATAAAAATAAAACAAGATAGGTAAGTATAGGAAAATTATGAGTTTTATTATTATTATGATCTTGTCATGCCTATTGCTAAAGAATGAGGTAACTTTTAATGCCACACTATACCCGGACAGATCGATTTGAAAAGAAAGAATTTTCTGCTTGTAGTTTTCTGGGGTATTCTGCTGTGTATATCTGACCTCTCTGGCTGACGTAGTGCAGGATCCATCATCAGGGCTGATGATGGAATCGTTATGCCCACTAGGCTTATATAACTCAAATAAGTGGAATAAAACATTGTGTATAAATTATTTTGTTAATCATGAACTTCCACTCTGTAAATGAAACAACACTTAATTTATTAAATTTAGTTATTTTCAGATTACTCATCCACGGACCCTTATTATTTTTGCTAAGAATTTAATAATTTTTAACGAATGTCACCAAGAAGTTCAACCGATACTAAAAGAAAGAAAATGGCGGTACAGCTGTTATTTATCAAAACAAAACACAGTTTAAAGAATTGATCGGCATGAATAAAATAACAGTTATATTTTCACTGTCTTATTTATACACCGTTGAATATCCAAGTGGCCGAAACCGGGGTAGTGGCCAAAACCAGCCAATCAACCCCATATGAATTTTAAAAAGCAATCGTTAAAAAAAGCATGTCAAATTGAATAATTTTATTTAATGTAAAGCAAAGTGCTGCACTATGATGTCAGGTCCAATCAATCAAACAGGAACCTGCAAATATGATTTTGTCTAGCAACGTTATGAAATTCCAATGCGGAGAGGATGTCTCAACTCTTGCCCTCTTTTCTTCCTTCCTTCTTTCTTCCGTCAAGCAATATTTCACACCTCCAGAGGATATAAAATGGTGTTTGCTTGACTAGGTCGCAGAGAACCCCGTCATAAGTACCAACAACATTCAGATATCTTGAATAATCTTAAGTCCAAACTTCGGCCTTCACTAATTGGTAATTGACAAAAGTTACAAGTAGTGACGAGAGGAATGTGACCTGCAGTGAATCTCCCATGAACTAAGCGGAGGAGCCAAGCTACCTCTATCCAACAACAAGCCTCAACAGAATAACTGCCTGCACAGCCCTGAACCTAACAGAGTTGAACAAGTTAATATTGTGTACGAACATAAATATCTGTCGACTTACCCGCAATTGTATTACCAGATATTTGCACCCAGCCCGTATTAAAATAAATATGTATAAAGAACCCCAACCGTTCTTAATCCGCAATACAATTTTTTTTTCCAAATTCTCTGAGTACTCTACGTATGGCTAGACAGCCTATTATTATTATTATTATTATTTATTACTACCACAGCTAACATCAGCTGTAATAGGTTTGACACTTTTAGGTACTTAATATTAATTTCTCTGAGTACTCTATGTGTGGCTAGACCTATTATTACCAGCCTATTATGACTATTACTACAAATGCGTCAGTTGTAATAACTTTGACACTTTTATTAAATAACTTTTTGTAATAGACATTACCAAGAATTTTATATCATTACATCAATTGGAAGGGTAAAAAATTCAACAAAAAAAGTAACCCATAAAAACCATTTTTTATTATACTCCCTTTCTCATTTACTAGTGGAAACTGGTTTGGCGCTTAACCTACGCGTTGGGCTTCGGTCGGGCGACGCTAAGAAAGGGAGTAATATAAAATTTCCAAAAATCCAAAATTATACATTAATCAGGTTTAGTGTCTACCAGACGCGTTGAAATATTTTCAACTTAGTAAGTTGTATGAAAAAACCATTAAAAATTTGAAAAATCCAAAATTTTTTTTTTTAATGAAAATTTGATTGATCTTTTTGATCGTCGCCACGAGTCTGCTTGCAAAGTTTCAGCTCGATTGGATCACGGGAAAAGGGTTAAAAATCGATCCAAAATTTTTTCATCAAGGACACAAGCAAGCAGACACCACGAGTTAAAAGAAAGGAAGTAACCGGTAAAAGGAAACAGTCTTAATCTGCATTACATTATTTTGTTTACTACTAATTTAAAAAACCATTTAAACGATCCATTACTTTCATGTTGCTAAACAAAGAAAACTAAAATTATACACACCCAACATGTTGATAACTTCTGCTATAAAATTAGTACATATAAAAGTAGACTGAAAGAAAACAATAGGTCGGAATAGTTTTGAAATCACACACAATGAATATTGGCCTAGGATTTACACTTGGTGAGCAATCATTTATTCATCATTATCAAAAATGTAACCCAAGGTTCTTAATGCAATCCTTCACCAAACCTGTATTACTTCACCAGGATTCCTGCTTTTAGTGGCAGTCAGCGGGTCATCCTCCAATTGTCCCAAAGAATGTCCAGGATGGTACGATCCGTTGTGTGCAGAAAATTGGTTTGGAGAAAGGGTATCATTTTGGAATATATGCTATTTAGAAAAATACAACTGCGAGCATCTTATACGTAAGTGGCTTTAGTATTAAGACATACTTTTAATTATAACATACAGACCATATATGGGGTGGGTACAGACCATATCATAAAAAAATTGGGAGTTTTATCATTTTTTTTAGTCAACAGCTAGAGTAACTAAGTATCACTTATTTATTCAAGTTTAAATACATTTCTGACTATAGGCATGTCTGTATTCAGACAGCCTCCAGATTATACATATAATTATTAAATAATTATATCATAAATTATTATAATACATTAGGATTAAGGTAAATGCAGTTTTTATATTAACATTTTTCTGAATAACATCTTGATTAAAAGTGTATTAAATATATGAAGGTATGTAGAACAAGCAAAAAATATATGTAAAACTCACTAAATAAGTTCCCTTTAATTAAGCTTGCCAAATAAGTTAACAGTCTTCCGTCCTGCAAAAGTCCCACTTAGAAAGCTACATTTATGTGGGCACATAATGCCAAAAACTTTGCCCCTATACCATAAACATTTTTCAATTATACTATGTATATGTAGGTATATATATATTTCTTAATTTGCTGAAATTTCAAAGGAATCAATCATCAATAATCATTGCGTTACATCCCCGATTTTTTTCTAAATATGAAATATAATTTGGCAATGAAAAATATCAGGCATAAAATCTTTTCAAACAGGAATATTTTAATTTAATCATAATTACATTTTAAATTTAAAAAAAAAAATCGTAATTAATCAACAATAATAAACAAAATAAGTTTTTACTGTGTGAAGTTCGCAGTTAGACTGCTCAAGGACTGGACTGGACTACTGAATGTACACATAAATTATATAAAAATCATTAAGAGATAAAAAAGATGAAAAATATGAAGTCAATTAGAGTGCTGTTTACAAATATCATATTTTTCTGACCATAAGAAGCACGGTGTAATATAATTGTATTGAAATAATTTAATAAAAAATTTATTAGTCTGCATCAATTATATTTCTAATTGATATCCTATCTGGCAATTACTTTATGTATGTTTGTCATTTTTCAGAATTTGAAATTGTGCACATTGGGGAATGCCGCACAAGATACAGATTATAAATATAAAATATTCTGTACAACAGCAGTCCAACCTTTCATATACAAAACACTCTACATTGCCTTTTAGTTAGAATACTATTACGCTTACTAAGTTGTCCTTCAGACTTTTGTCGTAATATTTCCTTATTTCATTAATAACTTCAATTTTTTTGAATAATTTGGACCCAAATTGGAATGTTGGTGCGGAGTGTTTTAAAAATAATATACGTATATGAATACTTATATACATTAAAAAAATAAACAAATTCTGTACCTCAGAGGTAAACTATTGTAAGTAACAAAAGAGCTATTTTACAGGAGAGCAGAAAAAATGTATTAAAAATATTCTAACCTCAATCATCAAAATATGATTAATTTAATTTAATTTCTTTTTGTAATTCAAGTACCCTCTACTAAATCTTGTTAGAATTTTTTTTCACTTAAAATAATATCCCAGTTCAAGAGATTTTACTTAAGATAGTTTACCTCTGAAAAAAAAATGCGTTCGCTCATTGTCTAACAGTTTGCCCTTCAGATGTTTTACATTTGGTCATCCTACAATCACATTGTGAAATATGTAATGGGAAAAATAAAGATAAACACATACAAAAGTTGTTGTTTTAATTAATAAAAAAATATATGCATTATAATACTGTTGGCACAAATCACCCAATGCGGGCAAAAAGCCTGATTGATAAAGTACTGTTCTACGATGCTCTGTTTATAGAAAGAATATATTCGAGTAGAATTGTAGTTAATATAGCCAAAGTATGTTATCTACAACTTTACGGTATATACTTTATATTAAAATTTACTGACATAATCACATAGGTGAAGAATGACAAGAATTTTTCGAGGATTTTTTCAATAGCAGGCAGTGTACATATGGGCCTGCAATTAGTATATTCATCATGCGTTGTTTCGCACACGATCAATCCAGCGGCATAAAATTGATTTTTTTAAATTTAATAAAAATAACAATATATGGCCGTGTGTGTGTATGTGTAATTGTTACCATAAGGTTTATTTTTTGAACATTTATGCATTTAGTTTATAATATTTCTTATACTCGCGTCGAGGCCTCGACAACTTGAATAGTTTTAATTTTTTGTAATTTTATTCTATATGTAATTTGTAATTTTTTATTGTAAATAAAATGAGTGGAATTAGCGGTCTTATTACTGACGAATCCTGACTGGAGATATAAGGTTTTGTGCATTATTAGGACATCCGCGAGATTCGGAAATAAACGTATCTCACTGTGGAGGATGACGGCCGATCTCGCGGATTAAATTAAATAGCAAAAATATGTTTTTTGCCAGTTTTCAGATAACTGCGCAGCAGATTTGAAAGGCCGTTAAAATGGTCAGGCAGGCCGACGTTTGAACGCGACAAGCCGGCGCCTGGCGGGGGCCGCTGGTTTATGGACCAGACGTACGCGGCGCGTGGAAAGTTTGCAACGCCGTAAAATCAGAAAGTTCACGAGATGAACTCAGAAAAAGTGCACAAAACCTGGCATGTCATTTCCTGTCAGAATTCGTTATAAAATAAAGAATCGGATTAGTTTGGAAGGAGATACATCGAGAGATAGGAATCGGCCTTTTTTGAGGCGATTTATGAACGCCGACACATCCGGACACATTGGTACTAATTAAATTCACATGCAGATGTGCCAGGCGTTCAATTTGACGTAACATTTACATATGTACACCTCCCCGTTCGGGAGATAATTTGGCTAGGCGGGCAAAATAGTCCGTCTAGAGGATGGGCCGGCACAGTATGATCCGCTCGGGAATGCTGCGCTGACCACCATCCGCCACTGGGTATTCTCGAGATGTCTCTCCCCTCCCTTACTAATCCCATTTTGACCGTTGATTTCCCGCTGTGTCTAGATTTTAAGTATAAATAAAGGAAGATTCCGCAGACTCAGCATCCTCAGTTCGCCGAGATTACTTTTACCTTGTTACGCTGCCGGTCCGCGGAATCGTGTTTTGAGAAAAAAGTGCCTTTTACTTTTTATTGAATTTCCTGAAAAAGTGTTTTTTTGTTGTTGCTTTCTAATTTACCTTTTTGCTTAAAATATTGTAAATTCCTACTGAATTTCTCCCACCGTAACGCGGAGACCCACCCTATATTTAACTATTTTTAAATTCGATTTTTTAGCCGTTCGGGTTTTAAAATATTTTGGGAATTTATTAATAGTTTTTCGAACTTGGTATGGCCTTGTGCGTACCATTTCGTGGTCCTTCGTGAAGCCGGATTTCCGTTGTTTCGGTTTTTAAATTTTTAAATTCAGTAATTTTGTGCTTCGTCGGAATCCGAATTTTTATATTTTTTTTTGTGAAAAAATAATAATAATAATATTTTAAAGAAAAATGTCGCGCTCGTTAAGATCGAATTCGAATCGCGAATTACCCGCCGACGAAGAAGATGCCTCCCGTCGCGAAGCGTCATCGGGAGATGAATCGGACCGGCAGTCGGGAGCTGAGGATCAGGCGGCGTCACCTACTGACGCGGCTAGCTCGAGTGCAGATATAAGGAGGCTGCGCAGGGAGCTACGCCACAAGGACCGGCATTACAAGAGGCAGCTTGATGAAATGCAGAAGCGCCAAGAAGAGATGTTTACGAGGGCTTTGACACTTGCAGCGGCGGGAAGGGACCCCGCGGCGGGGGGCGCAGGAGCGCTCGCCGCCGGCGCCGCGGCAACCGACGTAGCGGCGCCTATTACCGCTGCGAGTGTCTCGGCGGACGACATCGCCATAGAAGACCCGGCGCGCATGAATGCACCTACAACTTGTCATCAAGAGGCTCCTGCCGGGACCGATAATCCGAGCTTGGGCGACTGGATGCGGTCGCAACAAGCGCAATTTGAACGGCTGACGTCCGCTGTTACAGAAGCGGTCCGGTCAACGCGTTCACCTGAGAGCCCGCGGTATCCGCTCAGCCAGGATGAGCCACGAGTGTCGGCTATGATAGCGCGGCAGTCCAACGCAAAGGACCTGACTGAATTTTCGGGCGACCCAATGGAATGGCGTTCATTTAAGACGCAATTCAGGCAATCCACGGAATTGTGTGGGTTGACAACCGCTGAGAATGCGATGCGGTTGAGAATCGCGCTCAAGGGGGCAGCTCGGGAAGCAGTGCGCCCTTTGATCGGCGACCCTCATTGTGTTGAGGGGATTATGCGCACTCTGGAGGATTTATTCGGCCAGCCAGATGCGATAATTGCAAGCGTCCTGGAAAAAGTGAGGAACACAGCACGCCTCACTGAGAGTACGGACACAGGCATTTTTATGAAATTCGCGGTAGCGGTGAGGAATGCCGTCGCCACAGTAAAAGGTATGGACGAGCGCTATTTGGCCTCACCTCAATTGTTACGCGAGCTCGTCGGAAGGCTCCCGCTTTCGGCGAGAATGGCATGGTTCGCGGCGAGATCCGGAACCGTGAATACAAACATCGAGGACTTCTCGAGATGGCTGTCGAGTATGACAGATTCGGCGCCCCATTGCGGCGGACAGACCGCGCAAGTGATTGAAGACAAGGGGCGCAAAAATGCGCAGATCCACGCTATACATCGAGCGCCGGAAAATACGCAAAAGTGCGGTATTTGCGACTCAAGAGATCACGGCGCCGCGGCATGCAACGATTTTACGCGCTGTTCGGTATCTGACCGAGCGGCTATCGTCAAGGACAGAAGATTATGTTTTATGTGCCTCGAACCGTGGACGCCGAAACATAAACATGGATGCCGGGGCCGTGATAAAAAATGCGGCGTGGACAATTGCGAGATGCGGCATCACCGGATGCTGCACGGCGCGCCGCCTTCCGCGAAACGCGAGTGAAAACGTGTCGCTCGCGGGTCAGGTGACGGGCGCGCCGCGGCGCCCGGCCGACCTGGCCTGATAGACTGTGCTCATACCGCGAGCCGCGACGCCGAAAATGTGATTTTTTAAATGTGCAGAAAGTCGACGTGTGTGGCCCGCGGGGGCATAGAAAGACATTCGCCTTATGCGATTAAGGTTCGACCGTGTCGCCGATGGACTCCGAAGTCGCCAGTGTGGTCGGTAAATCGGGACCGGTGCGAAATCTGCGCCTACACGGCGCCCGCGGTATGTGCGCCTCCGAGCCGCGGTCGCGTCTAGGGCAGATAATTTTGAAAGGCAGCGGACTTGCCCAACATCCGTTGAGTGTGAACACTTTGCGTAATTTGGATTTGCGGCCCCGACGGTTTAGCCGAGAAACCGGGGAAATCAAGCGCACTGTGATTATAACAAAAGTGTTATAAAATTATTATGGGGCATAGATTATGCCATTTGTGAAGTGTCGCGAGTTGGAGAGATAGCGGGTGCAGATAACGGCGTTTTATCGAGCACAGCACAAGGATGGATGAAAACCGGGGGCGTGCCAGGCCGCCCGACCATCGCCGCAACCGTGTCTTCCAGTATAGCTGAGCGGCCCAGTGAGAGGCCCGCGAGATGCACTCGTAGGACACATATTGAAATTGACTGGCCGGAAGTGACCCCCGCGTGCGGGTCAGTGCAGTGGGTACCCGAGCGACCATACATGATGGAAGCCACCACTGTATAGCTTGCCGGCAGCCAATGGGCGACAGGTCTTCTGTGGAAAAGGAAGACATGCCCTAGCAGCCGAATTTCGGTTTTTTAATATTTTTTTGTGATAAAAAATATATATGGCCAAGGATCGGTTCAGCTCGGATACCGACATTGGAGCTTTTTCGCACTTTGCGGACTTTGTAGAGGCGCATCTAGATGAGATCGCCCAGATTGCGGAGGGTAGTTACACCCATGTCTACCACGGCCAAGAGTCGGTTCATTTGGGAAACCGGCATTGGATTCTTCGCACTTCATGGATTTTTTTTGCCCCGAAATACTGGAAAAAATTCGGGTTATTTTCGATGCAGAAAATAAATTGAGATGGGATGTCTAAGGATCGGGAGGCCTTAGATATCATCGCGCTACATATGCGCGCCGATGAGACCGGACAAGACCACAAGATGTGTGGTGAGAATAAACTGGAGCCCGCGTGGGATAAATTTATTTTAATATTTAAATATTTATTTTAATTTGTGCGATCTGCCAGTCGTGCGGAACCGCAATAAATTTATCAAGCTGCCCGATCGAGAGGCGGATAGACAGCCGACAAGATGCCAACTACTGGGCGCTAAAAGGTGCATATTCGAGCCGGTGAGATTCATGGCTGATATGATGATCCGGTCGAAATATTATTTGCGAGCAGTTTGGCGGTCAAGGTCAGTTTGGGGCCAGCGAACGAGGCCAGAACACGCCGAGAAGCGGCATTTTGGCATAAATTGTGTGCAAATAAATGCATGATGGCTCGAGAGAGCATACTAAGCCGCCGACGCAAAGTGTTACTGCACATTTTCTGCGGTGCCTCGGGACAGGCACGTTGCGCGGTGGCTTACCTTGAAAATGTAGGACCACAGTATGGTGGTTATCGAAATGATGTTATTGGAATGAAGATTGAAAGCGCCCCCCTAAAGCCATTTACGGCGCCTCGCTGTGGACCGCGAGAAAATTTAAACGCCGCGAGCGTGACGGCGAACATTGAGTCCGAACATTCGCACTATATGGAGCGCGCGGTGTTCGGGACCATCACAACCACGGTGATATATTGTTAAGGGACAACGAAGAAGTATGGCCGCGAGAAAAGCGGCCGCCGCAACGCTTATCCGGAGCAATTGCAGCTACGACCGGCGGTTGTTACGCAATACAACGACGGAGCATTGCCGGATATTAGGCGGTTTTTCTTCGTGTCTAAGATTATTACGCGCGACCGCTTGGGTGCGGCGCTCTACAGAAAATTGCCGGCGCGGCAGAGACCGCGCGCGCCGAGCAGATTTGACCGCGGATGAGCGATGTGTGGCAGAACGCTCATGGATATTTCGAGCACAAGCGGAGTCATTTAGACCGGAGCTCAGCATACTTCGGCGGGGGGCCCCCCTCCCCCGCACCAGCCGTTTGTACGTGGTGACCCCGCGACTGGACGAGGACGGAATAATCACAATGGATTCCCGATTGTCAGCTACAACAGTCGCCGATATACCACCAGGCTTGAAGAAACCGATCGTGTTGGATGGCGGACACCCCAACAAGTGACCATAGGCCGGCGCAGAGAAAAAAGGTATGGCGCGTTATTCACGTGTATGACAACGCGGGCCGTTCACCTAGAACTGGTAGATTCTCTGACGGCCGACTCGGCCATAATGGCCCTACGACGACTCGCCGCCCGCCGCGGACACCCGCGGTATTTGTATTCCGACAACGGAACAAATTTCAGGAGCGCGCCCCGCGCCCGGAGACTTTGCTGACGGCGTTCGCCGAGGCCGAGAACGTGGTGAACAGCCGCCCGCTGACTCACGTTTCGGTAGATCCACGGGACGACTCCCCGCTCACGCCGAACCACCTACTACTGGGCGCGGCCGGGCGACATTCTCATCTCGCCACGTATGGACCTCTGGATGAGCAGGTCTGCCTCAAGAAGCAGTGGCAGTTCGCCCAGCAGCTTGCAGACATGTTTTGGCGCCGGTGGATCCGGGAATACCTCCCGACTCTCGCCCAACGACGGAAGTGGCAGGAGCCGGCCCCTCCGCTTCGGGAGGGGGCCGCCGCCATCATTGCTGACCCCGCCCTTCCTCGGAACAGCTGGCCGCGAGGAGTCATCGTGGAGGCGGTTCCCGCCGCCGACGGCCAGGTCCGCACGGTGCGACTTCGGACCGCCTCCGGGGACTACGTGCGACCCGCTACCAGAGTCATCACCCTGCCGACGCAGCAGGCGTCGGAGACCACACACGCGTAGATGTCATCACCCGGCCTTCGAGGATCGTGTGCTACCTTCGAGTGCGGCAAAGCCACACGGGGGTGGTGTTTCGCACACGATCAATCCAGCGGCATAAAATTGAATTTTTTAAATTTAATAAAAATAACAATATATGGCCGTGTGTGTGTATGTGTAATTGTTACCATAAGGTTTATTTTTTGAACATTTATGCATTTAGTTTATAATATTTCTTATACTCGCGTCGAGGCCTCGACAACTTGAATAGTTTTAAGAATTTTTTGTAATTTTATTCTATATGTAATTTGTAATTTTTTATTGTAAATAAAATGAGTGGAATTAGCGGTCTTATTACTGACGAATCCTGACTGGAGATATAAGGTTTTGTGCATTATTAGGACATCCGCGAGATTCGGAAATAAACGTATCTCACTGTGGAGGATGACGGCCGATCTCGCGGATTAAATTAAATAGCAAAAATATGTTTTTTGCCAGTTTTCAGATAACTGCGCAGCAGATTTGAAAGGCCGTTAAAATGGTCGGGCAGGCCGACGTTTGAACGCGACAAGCCGGCGCCTGGCGGGGGCCGCTGGTTTATGGACCAGACGTACGCGGCGCGTGGAAAGTTTGCAACGCCGTAAAATCAGAAAGTTCACGAGATGAACTCAGAAAAAGTGCACAAAACCTGGCATGTCATTTCCTGTCAGAATTCGTTATAAAATAAAGAATCGGATTAGTTTGGAAGGAGATACATCGAGAGATAGGAATCGGCCTTTTTTGAGGCGATTTATGAACGCCGACACATCCGGACACATTGGTACTAATTAAATTCACATGCAGATGTGCCAGGCGTTCAATTTGACGTAACATTTACATATGTACACCTCCCCGTTCGGGAGATAATTTGGCTAGGCGGGCAAAATAGTCCGTCTAGAGGATGGGCCGGCACGGTATGATCCGCTCGGGAATGCTGCGCTGACCACCATCCGCCACTGGGTATTCTCGAGATGTCTCTCCCCTCCCTTACTAATCCCATTTTGACCGTTGATTTCCCGCTGTGTCTAGATTTTAAGTATAAATAAAGGAAGATTCCGCAGACTCAGCATCCTCAGTTCGCCGAGATTACTTTTACCTTGTTACGCTGCCGGTCCGCGGAATCGTGTTTTGAGAAAAAAGTGCCTTTTACTTTTTATTGAATTTCCTGAAAAAGTGTTTTTTGTTGTTGCTTTCTAATTTACCTTTTTGCTTAAAATATTGTAAATTCCTACTGAATTTCTCCCACCGTAACGCGGAGACCCACCCTATATTTAACTATTTTTAAATTCGATTTTTAAGCCGTTCGGGTTTTAAAATATTTTGGGAATTTATTAATAGTTTTTCAAACTTGGTATGGCCTTGTGCGTACCATGCGTCCCCCCTTTAAATTTATAAATTTATATAAATATTTACATTGGTCTAATAATTCCTATTTTTAACATTCCTGGGATTTCACGCTGTGTTCATGATAGTATTTATAAGATGAACAATCATGGGACCCAGTACATTGATATTTCTTTTAACCTCACCCATGTGTATGCCATCAATACCAGGCGTACGAGTAAGTTTCGTAACCCTTACTATTTCTATGATATCACTCTGAGACCAACCACCAATACCAAAGAAAAATCTGTTAATTTAGGTTCACAATGGTGCAACATTTTATCAACAGAATCAGAAAAATACTTAACAAAGTTATTAATAATACAGGTGTATGTTAGCAATTGTCGAAATGTTATCTTAGATCAATAAAAATAATACATAGGTATATGTAACGCCTAAATATTTCGATTCCACCATAATTCCATACACAGCGCTAAAGGGCATTTCTGATTAATATACAGTTAGGGTCGACTTTTTTGATCACTAGTAAAAGTAATAGTTTAAAAAAGTAACCCACAAAAACCAAGTTTTTATTATACTCCCTTTCTTTGTAAAATATAACAACAATTAAAGACGAATTAAAACATATAACATAAACCTACAGTAATTTAATATATTTCTAAAATATCAGATGTTTTGAGCTTTGATAAGACACTTCATGCTTTGAAGATTAAATTTTAAAAACATTTGTGAGTCAATTTAGATTTTCAAAATTCGTAGTGAAGTACCTATTATGTATACCGACGGAGTAATTCAAATTTAGAAAATATTCCGCGACGTTATCGGGCCGCCATTGCTAGTAATCAAACTTTGGTAATGATTCCAATTTGAAAAAACCATTAAAATTTCTAAAATTCCGAAATTATACTATAATTATAAACTTTTTTAACGAAAATTTGATAGATCTTCTTGATCGTCGCCACGAGTCTGCTTGCAAAGTTTCAGCTCGATTGGATTACAGGAAAAGGGTTAAAAATTGATCCAAAGTTTTTTCGTCAGATAAGTAGACAAGATGGCAAGTAGACAAGCAGACGTTACGAGTTAAAAGAAAGGGAGTAAAAATCATAGATTTTTTATGTAAAAAATCATAATTTCCACCGATTAAAATACTCGTTTTTGTAAAAATCGAGTTAAAAATCGAGTAAAAATCTATGCTTTTTGTCTAACAAATAACTATATCTACTGATGGGCCTTTAAGGAACTATAGTCAAAATGTGTCCAGAGATGGCGCCACCGGTTGTTACAAAGCACACACGAAAGGTGTCTTCTATTTGCACAAATCCCTGAGAATTCAAGCCCAATTATTATGTTCTAGAGGGTTTTTGCTTGGAATATGTTATCCTTTTTAATGCATTTTTTGAATTGTATGAAATTTTCAATGAACCATGGTGTAATATTGCCTACCTATCTACTGAAGTGATTTGGTAATAGACACAGATGAAAGATGAACGTTGTTTATCAATATAGGTAAGTATTTTAAATGCTCTTAATACTTGTCATCGGTATTATTCGAATTCTTAAACTGTAAGTATGTTTTTTTTAATGTAGGGAAAATAACCCCAAGCATGGGGTAATTTAGCCTAAATTTTTAGAAGTTAAATAAGGGTATTAAAATATAATTTGGTGCTACTAGCTATAGATAAATACTTAAAATAAAGGGTATTTAACACATAAAATAATATAGCAATGGACCCACAAGTACAAAAAATAATGAAAAAACACGATCAAACAAAAAATAGCACTAAAACCAGGCAAAATAACCCCGTATAGCGGTATATCAAATAATTGTAATATAATGTAATAACATATAAAATATACCAGAATTTTTAAAAATAAAAGTCATATTTTAACATTTGAATTCTTCATTTAAATTTTTTATGAGAAGCCTATTTAAGATGTCTATTGGTAAGACATAAATAACCGAGGTCCATTAAAGTGAATATTATGAGAACGCTTCCTCGTAGTCTCCATTGTATGGGCTTGGACTTTTTGTGTGTAGCGAGTTTCATATTCGTCATAATATCTGTGCCATCATACCCTTACCGAAATTCCAAATTGACTGATTTTATTGAATTGGAAGTCTTGAACAAGACTTTATTTCTATTTATACAAATTTATTAATATTTGAATTAAAATATTTTTATGTCTACGATTCAGATTTCAGTGTGGACATGAGATTTCAATCTTTTTTTGCAACTGAATGTCTAGGTACTTATAAAAACACGAGTTCCCATTATTGTTGAAACATTAAAATTAAGTCAATGTCTTTTAAATATTTCAAAAACCTAGATTTATTTTTTTTTATTTTTTTTTTACATCTCAGACCCACAAAACATCACATTGATATTTGTCTGTAGGTGCATCAATACATATATATAAATAAATTGTATATACCAGAAATACATTCATATTAATTAATTACAATAGATCTTATAAACTCAAATACAAATCTACAATACTATACAACAATACAAGAAAAAATACAAATATTATCAAAATCAAAATAAGTCTCTTTTATTTAATAACATATTCATTAATTCTGTATTTTGCCCTTTTTTATTAATATCCATTTTGACACGACATGGGATTTTATTTAATATTTTTGGTATGACATATTTTAATGTTCTTTGTCCATATTTATTTATGACCTTCGGTATTCGTAGTCCTTCTTTAACCGTAAATCTGGTACTATGTTTATGAATCAATCTATGCTTATATGTCCCATCTTCATGATATCGTGTAATTAGTTTGTACCACAAGATAGCATTAATTGGCATAGAGCCTTGTTTCTTGAAGAGTTCCTGTATATCTTTAGTAGCACTTTCTTTATTTATTAATTTTATAGCCGAATTTTGAATATTTTGAATTTTTCTAATATTAGTTTTGCAAGTTAGACCCCAGCTAGTTATTCCATACCTTATTACCGATTCCGCTAAAGATTGATATATAGTTTTCATAGTCTGTATCGGAACATAGTATTTAATCTTGTGCATACATCCCAATACAGTTCTCAACCTCTTACATACCTTATTTACCTGAATATCCCATTTGAAAAATGTATCTATGGTAATACCAAGATATACGTATTCATTAACTAATTCAATTTTTTCACAATTACACGATGCATTAATTCCGGAATGCAAGCAATCAAAATTATGGGAAATAATATTTATTTGATTAGTCACAGTTATATGAGGTGACCTTACATGCATGACTTTAGTTTTTTTTGCATTAATAATTAAACCCATATCATGAGACCATTTAAGTAAAGCATTATAATCTTCTTGCATACAATTTTCCACCCATCTTACATCCTTGTGGGAGATAACAAGAGCAGTATCATCAGCATACACAAAATGCTTAGCATACTTAAAGATTTTAGACATAGTAGATACATAAATAATATACAGTAGTGGACCAAGAATAGATCCCTGGGGCACCCCAGTATTCGTAAATTTTGGATTACTAAATGTGTCTTTAATTTTTACTAAAATTTCTCTATTTGTTAAGTAATCCACTAGGACTTCAATTAAATTTCCACCTATGCCAATGCTTCTCAAGATTGTTATGAGTGTTTCCCGATTTATTGTATCGAATGCTTTAGAATTATCTATGAATAGTATAATGACATGATTTTTGTCATTTAATTCTGAATTTACATGATTTGAAAAATTTTCCATGAGAATTTCTGTACTTTTGTGTTTTTGAAATCCATACTGATTCGGATCTAATATGTTAAACTTTATTAGGTAATTATAGATTTTAGTATGCAAAAATTTTTCTAAGATTTTTTCAATAGCAGGCAGTATACATATGGGCCTATAATTAGTATATTCATCATGCTTCCCCCCTTTATAGATTGGTCTTATAATTCCTATTTTTAACATTCCTGGGATTTCATGCTGTGTCAAGATAGTATTTATAAGATGAACAATCACGGGACCTAGCACATTTATTCAATTCAATTCAATTCAATTCAATTTATTTCACGATAATATGTACATGACAAACAAAATGTTTAAGGCATACATATTAGGAAGTATATATCAAAAATGAAAATATTTAATAAATTAAAAATAACATAAAATCTGGTCAAAGGTGTAGGAGAATCCCGCTTCGGAAAACCCCCTCAGACACATGGAATATATCAATACCCAAAGCAATTTTGTTCAGCATAGCTGTGGCTCTTCCAACAGGCATAACCATCGGCAGGTTGGTCCTGTATATTGGAATGTGAAACAATCTATGCTGTGAAGCAATTTATGTTTCTTTTAATCTCACCCAAGCGTATGCCATCAATACCTGGCATATGAGTAAGTTTCATACCCCTTACTATTTCTATGATATCACTCAGAGACGCTTTAGTGATTAACAAACTCTGTGGTTGATCTACCAAAGAAAAGTCTGACAATTTATGTTCACAATGGTGCAACATTTGATCAATAGAATCCGAGAAATACTTAACAAAGTTATTACAGATACGAGTGTATGAGGTGCCACTAAAGAATTTTTTTATGATTTCATCACAGTTACTCGTATTTTTTCTACCTAAAATGTTATTAATTGTATCCCAAGTTTTGTGACTGTCGTGTAAAGTTTCCCTGAACAAGTTGTTATAATAGATTCGCTTTTTATTTATCAATACTTTATTTAATTTATTTCTAAACCTCTTATAATTCATTTCATGCGATTTATTTCTAGGTGAATTTCTCCACAGCACAAATAATTTATCCCTTTTATTTATTTCTTCTAGCAATGTATTAGTTACCCAATAATGACATATTTTGTGTTCCGTCTCGACGCCTGGAATCCATTATGAGAGAACAGCCTGCTGTTTCGCCACTAGACTCGCGTTCCTACCCCCTCTGATTCCCTGTTTGCGACAATTTATTCCCGCTGGTATCCCTGTTTCCGGTTTCGTCGGCGCAACGGTTTTTCTTTCATATGACGTCGCTGTTTCGCGCCATTTGCACGCGTTTAGACACGCCAACTTTTGTTGTGATATTTTTGTGTTTCTATTGCAACCTACCCCCTTAATTTTTGATCCCTAGGTTAACAAACATTAGACTATACAAATTTTTAACATAGTGCGACAGGACGTTGATATTTTAGTGTAAATCCCGTGAATTTCGTCAAACGATTGTTAACAAGATGGCGGACGAGCAAGCTCGTTCGCCGGTATCCTCGAATGACGGATCTTCTTTCGAAGAACCGAGTCAAAAGAGACGCCGCGTAGCATACGACCCGCGTGTAGACCACCTGCTAAAACAGGTGACTGCTCTGACGGAGGCCTTGTTAGCAGGCGGCGCGGCCATTTTATCATCAAACGCCGCCAACGGTACTCGCTTCGGCAGTACATATACTAAAATTGGAACGATACAGAGAAGATTAGCATGGCCCCTGCGCAAGGATGACACGCAAAATCGTGAAGCGTTCCACATTTTTTTCCGGAACACGAAGCGGATCGAACAGATCTCGAAGTTGCAACACTTCGATTCCGACGAGTGGTCAGGCGTTCGCTATGCGGAAACGCAGAGAACCTACGCGGCGACTCCCACGTTTGTGGAATTGTCGGTGAACGACGACTTGAGAAGGATCGATAACGCGCCGTATTTTTTAATTTTCTAATCCTTCCGCTTCGGCTCTCTTCGAGCGGATTCAGTCGATGTTCACCAGCGATGCTCCGTACAATAAGGTTTCGGACGACATCCTGCAGATTGTGTGCGGCAGACGGGCAGAGTGTATACTGAACTGGCGAAAGGCCATTTTGGAGGGCTTCAAAGACCCTTTCGTGCGAGAAGGTGCGGCCAAAATCCCTCCAAGCTCGGGATACTTGTTCAATAGGGAAGAGCTATCGGCGTATATCCTAAAGAACGGGGGTCCAGGAGAAGGTGATGGTCTCGCCCGCAACCCGAAACCTGGCCCAACCGTCAACATCTCAGCCCCAGCCGTCAACTTCTCGTCGAGCTCCGAACCAGGGA
>JADDOH010016650.1:0-46974 GCA_016648135.1 Agrypnia vestita
GTATTGTAAAACTATCACCACTATTGATCATATGCAAGTTATTCTTGTCAGAGACAAGTATGCGCTGAACAATTCAGGAATCTAACGAGAGAGAGTGAGAAGGGGCGGGGTCTAAAGTGGGTGTTACCACATCTTTTATGAACGTTAAATTAAACAAAGGGCTATATGGAAAATTAATTTGGTTATTAATGAGAGGTACTCTATTATTCACCGCCTCCCTAATGTAAAAAAATTCTAAATTATTCAATTTTAAATCTTTATTATTTGTATTTAATATTTTCACCCCTATTTTTGGGTCAAATTTATGATAAATACCGTAAATCTGGTAGTGGTTTTTACTAAGTTTACAAACATTCTGTTAATATGTCAAACCACAAAGTCAATGCTTTAAATATTAATAATATCAATAAATAAATAGTATTTTTAGCCAGCGCGTTATGAAGGTATCCCTTTCCCCTTCGACCTCCGCCCCAGAAATATATTAAATCATTTAATGTAATTTTGTTTCATTAGTTCCAAAGCCCGTAGAGTGGATCTGTTGAATTTTGAGTAAATAGCCCATTCTGAATATTCAGAATTTAAATTTTACAAGTCAGCACAAGTCATTTTGGAGAAGACTTAAGTAAATATAATTAGTACGTATCTAATCAATTACATTTTCCATTTCATCATCTTAATCCTACCCACCTCCCACATCGGCTGCGGCCAGCCCATCCGATATATAATTTACGTTAAGACTTAAGTGTCCCTTAGTTCTAACGAAATTGCATTGGCATTGAAACCGATGGACGGAAAATTAATCAACGTGCTTAACTAAACTTTCATTGAAAATAGCAGTAACAGTATATCGGCTCCATTCTTTTTTTTTATTTATCTATTTATTTTCTTTAGATTTTTGTAGTATTTCTAGTCCCACAAAAAGAAAAAATAAATTGTAAGATATTTGTCTGCAGGTTCATCTTCACAATTTAATATTATACTGTTACTTAATAATAAATAATATTCATTTTTTAAACAGAAGAGATAAAACAAAATCAATTTTGAGTTCAAAAACAAAAAAAGAATTTTTAAGTACAAAAGCAAAAAAAGAAATTTTAAGTGCAAAGTTAAAAATTTTAAGTAATTTAAGAGAAAAAAAATCACAATTTAATATTACGCTATTACTAAATAATAAAAAATAATATTCATTTTATAAACAGAAGAGATAAAAAAAAAAACAAAAAACAATTTTAAGTACAAAAGCAAAAAAGAATTTATTAGTACAAAGTCACAATTTTAATTAAGTTAAGAAAAAAACAATTTTGTGTACATTTATATAATATTGTTTTTCGTTTGGTTTTCGTTTTTTTAATAATCACGTCTCTGACTGTTATTTTACTACATTGTAAACTTCGTCAATTTTGACATAATGAATACTGAAAACAGAGTGGGTCCGAACTGGTTAACTCATACGGAAGCAGCACAAGACAGGGATATATGTAAGCACCTTGTTGAGACTTGGGCCACCGACCGTACTAGTACAAGGGAATGAAGATAATGACAATGATGAATATTATGTAAAATATGTACAAACGTTATTTTTAAGATGTTTCTGACACATCAGTCTACATATTTCTTCGTCAAGTGTCCAAATCCAATAATAATAGTTTCGATGTCCATCCGCCCGTCCGTAACTTCCTATCCAACAGCTTTTACTTTGATCTCATACAGTTTTTAAAATAAGTATTATTTCAAAATTGTTTTTAAATGAAATGAGAACATTGACTTAATGCTTTTTTAATAAAAATAACTCTATAGAAGATTTTTTTAAATATTTTAGTTAAATGAAAATTTAAAGTAATAAGTGAAAACATTACTATAATGCATATATCATTAGTATTAATCATTAATCAAAATATATCATTCACTATTAAACAATGTCTGTCACTAATACAACCACTAACGCAAATATAATGAGGTATATATTAATATAATAATGAGGTGTATATATATATATATCTAATATATATTATATATATACTATATCATTATATATATATATATATATATAAGGCATTATTCTCTTAAACAATGTCCACAACCAACGTTGCGTTACTAGTTTGACGCTACGATACTCTAGATAGCGCTGTTCTCACAGCCTTAACTGGCGGCCGAAATACATAATAATGTGCGTCATTTTTGACGGGTACATAGCAAGTATTGAATAAACACCGAAAAATTTGGCTCTTATAATAGAAAGACGGATATTTAACAGATGTCTATATGACTGTAACAAATTACACATTAATCAAGATTTTTTATGGTAAAATAGATATGGAAGTTTTTGGGTGTTCAGTGATCATTTTACACAATGCAACGTTCACCATTTCCATCCATGATAGAGTACCACATCTACAAAATTTTTGGAAGTTGTATTTATATTCAAGTTTTACAACCCGTTTCATATGTATGTTGTAATTATCATTAGCGCGACCGGCATCCAAAGCTTTTTCATTCTCCTTAATTAACCACAGATGTCACTAATTAGATATATATTCTTGATTGGAAAAAATTAAAATCAATATCCTTTATATATTTTCGTCTCTGTAAATCTATAATAAATATATTTTGATTAATGATGTCTCTGGGATAAAATCCAGTACTGTGTTCTGAAAATTTTGAAAAAAAAAATTCATCGTCTCCTGGTCATGGTGCAAGAAAAGATTTTTCCGGAAGATGAGTCCCTCTACATTAGGTAGTATTTACATATATATATTAAAATTTACCTAACAAATCACCAATAGTAAAAATGCAAAGTGTATGTAAATAGTATCATTCTGTATATAAACTTACAAAGTATTGACGTCAGACGCCTACGTGACAGTATCGAGATATTTCGGCGTACCTCAAAAATCCTTCAAAATTCGACCTCTGTTACGTCACGATGCGAAAACTCTCCACGCCGTATTTACTGGTATAAAAAATACATAGCTACGAAATCTACGAATAGCTACGAAAGCCTAAACTCCCAAAGGTTTACAACCATTGCTTTAACGATAAACCATTCATTATGTAAGTCCTACAATAATTATTTGAAAAATAAGCGTGTTAAGGGTAGCATTTTTCCAAAAGTTTTAATCTTTTTCGTTTCGAATGTTGCATTTTTTTGCGTTTGTAGCGAAATCGCTTTCCAGTCTAGATAGGTATATTTTATTTTATTACTCCTTCACATTTATTATTTGGGATTCAATCGTTGTGGTTATGATAAATTATAGATATCTCACAGAGACGAAGCTACTTATATGAAAAAGTATGAATGAAAGTTTTTTCCGTTAAAAGGGCTTACTACCTATCATTGGCCGACTTAAGTGATCACTTTACACAATGTAATATTCTCTGATTCCACCCATGATCGACCACTCATCCATCAAATTTTTTCACTTTTTTTTCACATCCACAAATGTGTTCTTAAAAATTTGTAAATACTGATCTCTCATAACTGAAGACCGTGTTTTTCATGAACTTCCGCCATCTGACTGTACACTTCCACTTTTTTCGGTATCCTACAAATCTGAGGGCTGTCACAAGTTACTGTAATGATATTTGAACGTTCTGTAAAATAATTATTATTATGTAAATAATAAGTCATAAATATTGAAAAAAAATGCAAACTTTGATATTTCATAACTCTGTAACTACTGGGATTAGGTCATGTTTGCTTCGACATTTTCGACTCACAACCAAGGCAGGAATCCACCTGTTAAGTAATGTGGACTAGCTCTGTTACACGCTGTATATTAATAAATTATCTACCATATTGCAGGTATTTTTTATCAATTATATTACAACATTAAAGGATTAGTGCAAGAAAAGCTCTCTTAGATTATATAGTTATGTGTATCGACTGAGCAAGGAGAGGATGGTAAAAAAATACATGACGCATGATGACACCAGGAATAGAGGCGGTCCATAAAGTTAGCAGAGTATGGCGCTCTATCTTATCTGCCTATCCCCCGATGACACAGCGCCATAAATTAGTTAGTTAGTTGGTTAGTTATAAACATTTTACTCAGCAAAAATAGTTAATGACTAATTGAGAGCATTTCGCTGCGGTTGACTGAGCGAGGTGGGGTCCGGAGGTGTTAAAAATAGATGCCTGTAGGAGTTTCTACGAGCTTTCTGGAATGTTCAGAATTTTCTCGAACATTCTCGGGCTTAAATTTTCTACCCTTGCAGTGCAGGTGCCTATATTTTATGTATCATTATTATGCAGTACGGTCAGTCAATGGAGAGAAAACCAGTATCATGTCTCAATGTCTCCTCTGCATGAAATATGTTTTCCTGGATTGAACTTAAATTGGAATGAGAAATGCTGTCTGGAGAAACGAACATATGCTCAAGGAGAGCAAAGTGAAGGTATATAAGACCTGTGTCCGCCCAATCATGACGTACGGTATCGAGACAAGGGCTGACACTACCAGAACAAAAAATCTTCTAAGAACAACTGAGATGAAGACTCTCCGACCCATTGCGGAACTGACAATCCGAGACCGAGTGAGGAATTCCGAAATACGAAGGACTTGTGACGTCGAGGATATTGTCCGACGGGGAAGATCTAGAAGACGTTACTGGAGAGATCATGTGGAGAGAGCTTGTTCTGAGAGAGTAGTGAGCATAGCAGCGAACAAGTTGCCGTCTGGTACCAGACTCCCAGGAAGACCGCATAAAAGATGGCGAGATAGCTGGATATCTGTATCCCAGGAACAGGCTCCGAGCAACGACAGGACGCAGTCCTAGATGAAGCAGAAGAAGAAGAAGAACTTAAATTTTTTTTAAATTAAAAATTAAATTGCATGTACCCAAACAGCAATTGTATGCTGGTATAAGGGGACAGGAAATAAAGTAAAATAAGTGGGTACACATATTAAATATCAGCACATTGACTTGTTAAACAGCTCCTCCCCAACAGCTTTATTTATTGAATAGTTTTACACTATTTATTTATTTATTTATGTTATTTTGGGGAAAATAAACAGCAAATCAACATCTTAACAAATATAAATTAATGTTTTATAAAATTATGCCAATTACAAATTTTCCACTGAATATAGTAATTTAATTTAATTTAACTTAATTTAATTTAATTTAACAGCGAGTGGAGAGGGTGGAGGGGAATGTGGGACGGGAATAGAAGGGAAGATATATTGTACGAATTAATTCCTTTATGGAATTGGGGATTCCATTATAGAAATCGATTACAGTGTATAGGAAACCATATCTCTCTTCATCAGTTCGTGGTATATCACTATATTTTATATAGTCTCTTGTTCTCGTGTGTCGTCTATGTTCGTCACTGTTCTGGTAAAGGATGATATTCGTTTTTAATAATTTATTCTTTATTTTATAAGTCATCTTTATATTTTTCACGTGTATCAGATCTCATAGGTTAAGCATGCCGGTGATTTTGTACATGTCAGTGGTTCTGGTGTATCGATCTGGGTTGAAGATTATTTTAAGGGCAGTTCTTTCTACCTATCATTCCTCGCGCCTGTGAACTAAACTGTGACCAAATGCGGCCATATAAAACTTATAATACTAAATTCGATCAAATAAATACTGTTACGGGTCGTGGTTGTGGAAGGCAAATGAAAACACTGGAAAATAATTATCGACGTGTAGGGACGACTCACGTCGGAGTCACCAGATGTCTTGGATCCCACTTTTGTACAATATATTACTATAGAGGCATACTGAAAGTTTCTTGGCCGGGTAGAGTTACGAATGATGAAGTCCTCCAGCATATGTAAAGAGACCGAGAAGTATTGCGGACGTGTATCTCGGACAAATTATGAGAGGACCAAAATATAGACTTAACCAACTCATCATCCGAGGGTAAATAAGTGGAAAAATAAGCGTTGGAAGACGCCGCATCTCATGGCCGCGTATTTTGAGGGTCTTGTACCAGAGTAACTCGACTGAGTTGTTCCGTGCGCCGTTGAATAGAGTCGTGATCGACAATATGATCGCCGATCTCCAATAATAGGAGATGACATATCAGACTTTCCCTACTAATTTTACTTCAGACCTCAACTTTACAACATCCATTTCTTGAGATGAAAGATAAAACCATTCACCACTTTGCATTGATTAGTATTAAGGCGACACATTCACTGCACATGCATATTTCTACGTTTTTTAACGAAAATCAAGAAAACGATTTATTGATTTCCTTAGTAAAAATTTTAGATAATGACGTATACTTTATACGCATAAAAAAACATATTATGTGTACATATAAATATTCATTGAAAATTAGCGCCGCCTAGGGCACTAAAACGATTTTTTCGCCGCGGCATGTCGATTAATGCTTATATTTTATTAATTATTATAAATAATGTCCAGTGTATTACTTTATACAATAAAAAAGGTTCTATTTAAGTTATTGCCCTAAAAAAATTGCAGCCTAGAGTATGCATTCTGACATAAATGAATAATAAAAACCCACATTTTCGTAAAAAAAAACGCCGAATATGCATTTGCAGTGAATGTCCAGCCTTAATTCGCGGAGGAAAGAAAATATTCGATATGTACGTTCTCCTAGACGTTTCGAGAATCAGACCCCGCAGCTTCGGCTTTCGCGACCAGAGAGGATTGTTGCAATAAAAAGCTCAAAAAGCTCTCAAAGCCGTCGGTTCTGGATAACTGGTTTGCTACGGAGGCAGGAGCGAAGTACCCCGACAGTCTTTGACCGCCGGCGACCGTCTCCCTCGCTCCCGCGGCGATCGCGCAAGCCGCGGGGGACAGGGAGGGCAGGGCTGGCTTTAACCTTGGCTTTATAAATAAATGCATACTATTTTTATAAGTGCACCGTCTGCCCTCCGCTCCGTGCGCGCCGCACTCGGCTCGCAGCCCGGGAGGACGATTCCGAGACGCCAAATGTTCACGAACAATGCAACAATAACAAAACTGGTGAAAACTGACTACCAAGCGCCAGACAAAACAGTAGTATAGTAAGAAATCAGAAATCAATAAATCAAAAAAAGAAAAAAAAAAGAAAAAAAAGGGAATCACAAGAAGAGATAGCAAAACAAGGAGATGAAAAAAAATTTGGAATAATCCAAGAATATGGTCCCGTTGTTCATACAATGAAAATAAGTATTTCACTATATAATTTAATGTCCTGTTAATTTAATCTAATTTAAAAAATCGTAATCTAAATTAAACAAACCAAACCTAATAACCTAACCAAACCAAACCTAATAACCTAACCTAATCTCATATATTGCCTATGAAATGTCAAAATATGCAGTGCATTTTTCGAAAATTTAAAGTGTAATATCTTATTTAATACTTACTTTTTAAACGTCAATAATCTTTCATTTTGTTATTAGCACATTCAATAATATAGTGAAATAATCATTTTCGTTGTGTATTTAATGGGACCATTATCTTGGATTTAGCCAAAAATTTGAAGACATGCTTTTAATATGGGGTAACAGTTTCACCGCGAGTAAGTGAGAAATGGCACATGAGCACGAAAGCCTAATTGCAGAAAATACTGCGCGTCAATACTCTTTGAACCCGTGCATTATTGTGTTGAATATCCTTTTTGTCGAACTGACTTATTCTAAACCTCATTTATCCTGAGATATTACAAATCTAAATTCAACATAACCCTAAATCATCGTATTTGACATTCAGTTCCGACGCCTGATGTCAAAGTTGAAAATTAAAAAAATTTGATATCGAAAATTTTTTTCGAATGAATATTGATAATCTCTAAGCTACGGAGGCACTTTTAATTAGAGATGAAACGGATTTGACCGGATACCGTAAAACGTTGAAATATCATGAAAGTATTGAATATCAAAAATTCATTCGCTTAAACATGTCAAATAAGATTATTGAAACACTAGCTACAACCCGTCAAAAATGACGACTTTTTTATATATTTCGGCTGCTAGTTGTTAAGGCTGTGAGAACAGCGCTATCCAGAATAGCGTAGCGTCTTCATAAGGTTAGTGATGGACACTAGTAAATAGTCAATTACGTTTTTTGCTTCTCACTATTATATTATATCTCATTGTTATTTGAGCCATCCAGTGACGGACATTTTTACGTATAGAATTATACTTTTCTTTGTACACCTCATCAATATTTTTCCATTTTGTGGCGTTTGTGGCGGACATTATAACATAGAGAATTTATTATATATTTTGATAAATGACATATGCGATAGAGTAAAGAATGCACTCTAATTTTCATTAAAGCGAAATACTTTTAAAAAATCTGTATAAAATTATAAAAAATATATAATTCAGGGTATTTTACTAAACAAGCATAAAGTCAATGTTTTAATTTTACTTAATGACAATTTTGAAAACGGAATGAAATCAGCTATTTGATATAGGAAGATACGGACGGACATTCGAAAGTATTATTATTGGGGATACTTTTATATGTACATTAATATAAATAATACTAGTTTGTTAATTTTTTTCATTATTAATTTCCGCGAATATTGCTATTAATAATAAATAATTAATCTTACGTTATTTACAAATTTACTAGTCCAGGGATGCCAGGCGTCATAACTTTAAATGTTTTGCAAAATACCTCGATAAACAATATAAGTACTCGTGTATATGTGAATTACCGACAGAGACTAATCGGGTATTGTCGATTGCTTTCTGCCAGGAGTAAGGTAAAATTAATGATGACCGTTCACCATGGACACAAACCAAATGCAGCGCCATCTATCGTATAAAACGATAACTTTATAATTAAGTAAACATAAATTCAGTTAATGAAAAATCAGAGTTTTTCGTTTTCTTCTCTTATGCATTCTCCTGCATGTAGTCCATAAATAAATTCTTCGTCCTCTTATAGAGAATTAGAGCTCGAAGGGTTTTTATAACTCCTAAGATATTTGATACTCAGAATACATTTTTGTTTTCATTATTGTTTTCAAAATGTTCATTGTCCTCCCCACCTTCGTTTAGAATCACTCGTAGGCCCGAAAACAAAGTCAATACTTAATGATTTAAAGATTAAAGTACGTTTTAAAAGCGTAATTTGCAGTAAAATTTGTACTTTTAAAGCGTACCTTTAAATCATTTTATTTATTAAATCCCAAAAGAAAATATACAAGATATAATATATATTACATAAGTATATTAAATCCTATAAAGGTATATACATATACCTGTACATAGGTTCGGGAGATGAAAAATTAGACATGTGTAATAATGAAACACACAAACTAAAACTCAAAAAAACAATGTAAATTCGTAATTAGTGACTAATATTAATACCTAGCTTTCAAAATAGTGATTCGAATGATAGTTGTATGATGATTACAATATACATTTATAAGGATATCAGATGTTCTTGTGTTTCGATTCGCCATTTTATTTTTTTATTTTTCGTTGACTTATTTACTTCGGTACAGTTTTTAGTTTGGCGGGTAATATATTGAAGTATTTAGTATCAGTATATAAGGGACTTTTACAGTACATTGTTTTAGTAATTTTGGGCCCTTGTATTAATTTATATTTGGATCTACCATCATAGTTGCTATTACATTTTTGGGTGCATTCATTGAAATAATACTTCATACTGTCAAGTATAAACTATTGTCTAACATTTAATACAAAACTTTGTCCTAATCCTATTTTTTTAAACTAAAAATCTTTTTTTTAAATTTAATTTATATATACATCGCGCATGATAGTTGACTGTCGAGTACAGCGTTTTCAAACTTGCGGGTTGCTGACTGGCGCAATGCCTGACGCAATTTAATTATTTCAACGGTTTTAGACCTTTATGAAGCTCGCCATCACAAATGGTACGAATCTAAATATCGAAGTATTATCGAAAGTTTAACTCTGTTTTTATCAATGCACCAAGAAATTTCCACAAATTTTCTGTCTTCGCAGCAATCTTATTGAAGATGGGGGCGGTATCGATATGACAGTCCACCGACAAACGAACTTGTTAAATATAGGATTACAGTTAACGGTTAGGTTAACGTAATTATAAAACCAATATGTTTCAGCTAGATATTTCGTAAAATCCTGCTAGCAAAAATAATTTAGTTTTAGCTTTCTTGATCTGCCTATATACTTACTGCATAGACATTATTTTATTTTTTTATTTTTCTTCATTTAGAATTCAAACAGCATATTTGTTATTAAGAAATAGAAAGAGAAAGGAAGAAAGAGGTTTTTTTTAAAAAGATATAAAAATAGATTAATACATGAAGAAAGCACGGGAAATTTATTTCCAGGTGAGAGGAAGGAAAAGAAATAGATTTAGTTAAGGGAATACGGTATAAGGAATAAGATCTGTGTGATAAATATTAGTTAAGTTTAAAGGAAGGCCGTGTGGAGTTACGCAATGTGTTAAATATGTGTTTTAATCTTAGTAGTTGTCGTGTTGAAGATGTCGAGTTCACTGAAGAATGTGTTAAAATACGATGAAGCTCTGTAGAAGAATGAGTTCTGTTTGGAGTTTGTGCGGCAGTGTGGGAGATAGAATGTGTGAATTCCTTTCCAAAATAAACAAATGTTTTATCTTTGGTTTTGAACGTCTTCGAACTGATTGGTTTATTCATAGAATTAGTATTGAATTGGTAATACTACAGAAACTATTATATTAAAATTTAAAATGAAAAAAATATTATTATATGTAACACAACGTTAGCGGCATATGTATGTACTATGTGCCTATGGTGGGCGCCTGCCGCCATCTTTGAAACAGCAGGCAAAGCACATCGTAGTCGAGATGCGTGCAACTGGACAACCACTGTAACAAGTCACTGGCCACGTGGCGACATCTACTGACGATTGCCGCAAACTCATCAAGCTTACGACTCCGGCTTTGAATCTGTCAGTCGCTTTTGTTACTCACTTCGTTCTACCGTATAAATTTTATCAGTATATTCCAACTATTGAATTTTTTTATTGAATTCACTTCAAACACATAAGTACTCGTTTCCGTTTGAAATTATATAAAAAATGTAAATGCGTACATGGAATATATGTCACATCAATATTCTAAGTACAATAACTCTAAGTTAAGCGATTTTTCTATGAAAAAAGGACTAACTTTGTGGTCTTCCAAGAGACTCGAAGATCCCCCAACCACTAGATCATCACAGGGGTGTCTTAATTAGACATAGTTATGCAGAAAGCGTCTAACCCACAAAATGCTGAAAATTGAATATTTTGGTTTGTGTCTTCTGCCGATTTTTTACGACATTTCTGGCCGACGTTTTTGATCCCATTGCAGGGTCCATCATCAAGGCTAACACATCAACCCTGAGTGGCCGTGAAAACCTTAGAACATTGCTAAAAATGTGTTATGTACGGGTTTGTTTCAGCTCAATATGATATCTTTATATATTGAAAACATCCAAGCTCTAAGTGATATAGTTTTTACTCCCTTTATATTAACTCGTGGCGTCTGATTGATTGATTGCTTGTGTGACAAAAAACTTTGGATCAATTTTTAACCCTTTTCCCGTGATCAAATCGAGCTGAAACTTTGCAAGTGGACTCGTGGCGACGACCAAGAAGATCTATCATATTTTCATTAAAAAAATAATAATTATAGTATAATTTTGGATTTTTCAAATGTTTAATGGTTTTTTCATACAAGTTGTATGGAGATTCCGACGCATATGGTAGACACGAAACCCGAAAATGAGAAAGGGAGTATTGTAAAAACTTGGTTTTTATGGGTTACTTTTTTTATAAAATAAATTACTCTCTTACCTAAATCACGGCCATCACCGTTAAATTAACTCTTAAACTCAAAATAAAGGGTTGGACTGTTTTCTGCGGATTCAAATTTACAAAAATATTTGTTTAAAAAATCCATGTGGTATTGATTTATGCAAATTTTTAATTCTAGTATTTTTATAAAAAAACTAAGGGGTTGAATGTTTTCTACGCCTCATATAATACTTTTTACTTCATGCTTTATCAAATTATTAGAACATAGAACCCACATTTAGTACTGTTTTTCGTACGTTTTGTAGAATGAATCCAACCTGTGAAACCCGTCATATATTCGTAAACATTTTTTTTATAATTACTTTTTAAAAAATATAAAAAAGATCTCTGCAATGAGCCCTATGGAAAAAAATATGGAATGATTAATTAAATATCGACGTATTAGGTACAATTTTTTAGAAGCCATTTTCCCAGTTCCATGTTTTTTTGGGTTGGATGCTTTCTGTGGAACTACAGCTACGTCCAATCACTAAACCAACAAACTAACTCGTTTTATATTATGTACACAAAATACATACACACTAAAGGACATTATAATTATGTTGAAGCACGTGCAAAAAGTAAAATACATGATACTCTAACAGGAAACAAAACAGTTCTTAGCAGACTTCAAAGAGAACAAAATGAAATATTAAAAACTGTACGACTTGAATTGCAAGACACCAGCTGAAGCAATCTACCAAACAACACAACTCAACATCAATAACACAACCAATATTGAAACCCTAAAGCTTTTACACAAACCAGTATGTGGTGAAATAAATGACTTACTTACTTACAATCACGCCTTTTCCTCGCAGGGATAAGCAGATAGGATAGAGCGCCACACTCCTCTGTCCTGACACACAACTCTCACCTCGTCCACATTCATACATTTTCGCATTGAAACTCGACGATTACCGAGGCTCCGTCTTCCAGTATCTGGTCGTGCCATGTCTTCCGAGGTCATCCTCTCTTTGTGGTGCCGTCAACACATGCGCCATATATTTTTCTTACCATTCTTTCATCATTAAAAGACAGGTATTAAGTTATAAAAAAGTCATGAAACCCATCAGCACTACACCAGAAAATCTAATCCTGTTAAAACAGGACACTCACGTCTCATCTGCAACGGACTGAAATTATATAACGACTGACCACACCTAAGTTTTTACTGATTTAAAAAAGAAGTGACTAGTATACTAAGAAGTACACATACATAGTGAGGAGGTCTGTGTACTTCTTAGTCACTACTACTACTACTACTACTAGTCACTTCACCTGAGTCTTCACTAATTTAAAAAAGATGTGACTAGTATACTAAGAAGTACACAGACATTGTGAGGAGGTCAATTCCCACAATGGGCAGTGGAGTCATTGATGATGATGACGCAGACATAGTAAGTTAATAACTAATCTATTTACTCTTTTTATTTCTTTTAAAATATTTTTTTATCCTTATTTTACATATAACAACATCCAAAAAAAATTGTTTTGAATGCAGTCACCGAGGAGTACTAATTTAAAATGTACTGAATTCTCGATTTTACGAATCCATCCCATTCAAAGTTTCCTATAAATATGCTTGCTACGTTTCCCATAAAATCTAGAATCATTATAAAATGTAGAACGATGACTAGATTCAATTTTTTACTCTTGTACACCACATATAAACTATGCTCAGTGCTATTTCTTTTTTCTAATTAAAAAATATTATAAAAATTGCCTGCAATCCAAGGAGACTCAGCAATATAACTACACGAACGGCCCTCGTAGTCCAATGGGCAAGACACTGCCATCCGGGTTCGATTCCCGGTGAGGTCATAATACATCTACATGATTTACTCAAGCCTGGGTGTTGTTGTGTTTTGCTACAGTTATTAATACTTTGCCTCAGAGCAAATTGTAGCGTTAAAAAAACACGGAATGGTAAACCGAATTGAGCGCGGAAAACCATCCATTATCCCTTTTGATATCATAATTCTGCCTCTGATATCATATCACACAACCGACACTTCCATAAAACTGTTGAATAAAATTAATATGTCGTAAAAATACGTCATATAATAATGAAATAATGATAATGAAATTCCTTTTGCAGTAAACATTACCATAGGCAGGTTGGCCCTGATAATGGATGACGAGTAAACCAATGAATGATCGACTCTTGAATCATTATGAATAAACATTCGGCGTTCCAAGAATTCGCCACAGTTGCCAAAATAGCGGAGGGTTTGTTAATTTGCACACCGGATGAAGCATTGACCTTAGCACTGTTCGGCATAAATCCCGCTGAAATTGTCAGAAAAACGACTAAAAACCACAGTCAGACAGACATCCGTCGGACGCACTTCGCTTGCCCATGCGCGTGATTTGTAAGAGAGGGATGACAGATCATTAGAGATATTTGAAATGTCAAGCGCTGAAAACAAACTAAAATAAATTTTTCTTAAAACAATTTCTTAATGAGGTAATTTATATACTTTGATTTCGCTTGAAGACAATTCCTCCCCAAGACTAAATTACTATCCTTGGATAATAATATTTTCCAGAGTGTCCTCATTTCTGATAACATGGCTAAATTCTGGGGGGTTTGAAGCCCCTTAGTTGAGATCAGATGCTGCTCGATGTCTCATTCCTCTCCGATCGAAGGATTCGTAATGTATTAAAAAATTTATCAATCAATTAGAAAAGACGTACAGAAAAATCAAATTAACGAAAAAATATTTTAGCTGCTACCGGGATTCGAACCAACGGACCTCCACTCTATCCGGGAATGGCACGTTATCCAATTTCGCCACGGCAGCTCGGCAAATTAATGAAAATTTTTGGACCTGATATTATGTAGTCTCTTTTTAATTGATTTACACGCGTATAATTCCATTTTTGAAATCAATCCACTTTTTAATTTGATATTTCTGTATGCCTTTTCTAATTGTTTAAAAAATTTGTTAATAATTCACAGAACTTTGTTCTGAAATTGCAACTCCACAATAATAATGCGTTTTTTTTTTAATATATATTGATTCTTAATGTGTTTGCTGACCGTATATGTCACCAGCACCAAATTTCCAGAAAGTCATTTCTTATCTCGTCGTACATATATACTCTCTCAGAATCCATGTTTAAAAGCACCATAGAGAAATATCTAATAGACAAAGTATCAGAATATTGCTATTTTCATTGTTGTATATTTTTTACTGAATCGCTTAATCCATGCAATACTTGAATACACATTAAAAATATAATAATATTCCCTCTGGGACCTAAAAACACAACAAATTTTAATTGACAACAAAGACGACATAATAAAATAATAAAGATGTTTTACAATTGATCTACAAACATAACCTAACCAAAACATCAATAAAAAAAATGGAATCACTAAAACAAACACACTAGATCAATGAGACGAAAACAAGGATATTGGATTTCACAAAAAACATGAATTTTATCAACACGACATAATAACACTTCAAAACTACCCCACCCCATAAATCCGGCGAGAACTAAATAGAAAAATTGAAACACATTTCTAAAATGCCAAATTATTTTGTGGACTTGTCCCAATAGGTAGTATACACATGGTTTGTGAAGTTGAAAGCAAAATCTCTATCAATCGAAGAGAAAATATTCCTTAGACTTTGGGTGAAAAGTCAACGATTGAGGAGGTCAGCAATATCATAGTTTGCATTTGTTTTCAATATTTTTGACTTATCTTCTATTATCTTATTAGAAACCAATAAGAAAATTTGTATGGATAAAATATAATGTGTGTATTTATTACGTTTTATTGTAGACCGTTGTGATAACTGATTACAGTATTAACGATTTGTTTTGATAAAACATGCATTTTTTACACGATTTTTAAATAACACGGTTTACATTAAAAATAATAAATAGTATTTTTTTCACGAATTATTTGTTCTAACACGATTCCTAAAATTAATTTATAAATAAAAACAATTAGAAATTTAAATATTCACAAAATTTAAATTTTATCCAGTCGATCATAAATGTGCGCGTCTATTATCAGGTGGCCTTGAATAATTACTGAAAACGCTTTTCATTTTTTTTATTTGAATTAGGATTTTTCGTAGTTAAAAACTGAAATTTATTTGTGTTAATTTTTTTAAATTAAAATATGTACATATACAAGGTATACATGGATAAATTTTGTATAAATTATTGATTGTATTTTCATTTTTCGTTTTTGTGCACGATTTTCTAGAACACCATATACCTAGTTCTTTATTCATTCATCATAGATGTTTTTTTGTAGTTGAGGAATACTCACTTTTTACTTGTACCTACAATTAATATTTTTTCTCGTGGTTTTCGTTGGAACGTGTCTGCAATGTAAAAAAATACTTTGGTGTATTTTAGGATAATCTAAATAAATAGTCAGGTGAAAACCTTACTTTTTGCAACCTTTTTGCATTTCCAAAAATATATACTTTTTTCAATACACTTTTTTAATTTGGTTTTTTGAACACCTAGTTCTCGTGTACAAAATACAAAGCACCTTTCAATAGGCCTTAAGACTCCAAAATTAGTGGCAGAACTTAGAAAGTGATTATTAGTAAACGACATAAGTTATTTATAACTAACTAAGTAACTAACCATCACGCCGTTTCCCCGCAGGGGTAGGCAGAGAGAATTGAACGCCACACTCTTCTATCCTGGCACACCACTTTTGTTTCGGCCACATTCATACATCTTCTCATACAAGTTCTACGTTTATTGCGGCTTTTAGCAGGGCCATCCTCAAATACTAGTTATTTATGAACCGTATTAATATTGAAATGATATGATGTGTATTATTATTGTGATGTCAATGAATGATCAAGTTTTTGCTATATTTAGATCAGTATTATTATTTATATAAATGTACATAGAATTGTTTTCTATTTACTTTACATAAATTTTTTATTTTATACTTGAAATTTCTTTTTTACTCTTGTACTTTACACTGTTTATGTTTTTATCTCTTCTGGTTGTAAAATGAATAATATTTAGCAACATTTTAACATTAAATTTTTTAAATGAACCCGCAAACAAACTTCTTTTAAGACGTTTTGTGGGACTAGTAATATTCCAAAAATGTGAAGAAATAAATAGATAAATAAAAAAAATAAAAACCTATGTTAGAGACAAAATTAGAGTGCAAATTGACAATGGTCTAGGAGTGTCTATGAGGTACATATATGAACAGTCAGATGTGTAAATACAAGCCAAATATCATCACCATGAATTTCGTGGAAACCGTAATAATATTTTGGTACGAGTATACTGAATATGGGAGACATTCGCGATATTTCGTTTGGGGCCGCAAAAATAATACGCTATTTTGTAAATATGTTGTTTCAAAATAATAGGCGGACCCAAAGAATGAATATAATTACTAATTACTTTTATCTAAAATAATAGAACGAAGAAATGGATGAATCAATACCCTGGAATGAACTGTTCTATCACAAGCGTAAAAAACACTCTAAGACAGGAAATTGCCTAGTTGAGAGGATACTTCCACTAATAAGTCATCAATTTCGGGACCAAGAGTAGGTACAACGTAATGTAAGTTTACCTACGACGTAGGACATAGGTAACTTGCTTTTTTTGTTATTTTTCGTTTAAATCATACATTATTGCGATTTCCACCAATCAAACAACCCGTTTTCGTAAAAATCTATGCTTTAAACGAACTAATGGACATAAATTATAATTTTCTATTGTCTCTAATTAAACTAAATAGATTATCCGATAGAAGGAAAATTGCTGACCTCGTATTACTGAATAAAATCGTAAATAATTATTACAACAGTTCAGAACTAACGCAGCTAATTTTTTATCACATCCCTTCCAGGAGCACTAGACAAAGTATATCGTTTCATTGTGACAATGTTAGTGTAAATTATCTCTATAGCTCACCTATTAGAAGGCTCCATAGGTTAGGAAACGAGTATGGCTACCTATCGGACAATTATTTCATTTTGTTGTAATTTTGTTGCTTCTTGAATTTCAGACATAATTATTTTAATTTGTTGTATTTTTATTGATTGTTGATTTTCATATTTGATTTGATAACTATTATTTCATTTGATGTAATTTTTTTATGCTTTATTTTATTCACTTAATGTTTTATTTTTCTTTATATATCACTTTATTAATTGTTTTTGATAGAATTATACCTTATCTCCTTTTTTTATTATTACCTATCAATTTAAACATCTTTATATACATTGTTTTTTAAGTACGTTGTGCCGTGTATTAAATAAATAGATAAAAATAAAAAATTTAAAAAAATTGGTATGACCGACCCTTAGGCCTGATAATTCGATAATGAAACTAGATAATCCTATACTAGATGACTCATTATTATTCAGATCACCGACGCATGCCACTGATACAACGTATTTCCTAATTAAAGGTGTTCAGCAGATAAATTATTCAAATACGAATTCTTTAACAAAAGAACACATGTTTTCCTTCATGCAACCCCGTCACCCCAGTACAGTGGACTGGTTTAAAATGATTTTTTATATAGCCAACCAGTTTTCCAGAGAGAGAGGAAAATTCGACGTGTATTTTATGTTCCATTTCGCGTACTTCGCATGAAAACGAAAGTGACAGGTATAGCGCGGTCGGGACGGCGTTCGGCGGCGCCCGTCCGCCGCTGCGTTCACATCGGTCCTACAGATCGCCCGCGCCAGTTCTAGACGCGCCATTGAGGCGATAGCATCTGTTCTTTGTGTTTTGGAAGCGGACAATACATCAGAAACAAAAAAAGCGCGCTCAAACATTCCTCCTTTCGGAGAATAAAGGATAATACGAACTTTCCGTGTTGAATAACCTCAAATAGAAACGTTTCACGTAAATATCCGTACGCAGGACTCGTTGTTCTTTGTTCGTGTGTTGTTATTTGGCAGTTGTTTGGTGTTATTACCTTTTCGGTGATCAGTTTATTTGGATTATTGTATCTGTTGGTGTGTGGTTTTGCAATATTCGCTGAAGAATACACTGGATTACCAAGGATGCGATTGGGATGACAAAAACGTGAGTAGTCGCGATGTTGTGTCTTGTTTCTCGACGCCTCGGCCGTTGACGTTTGCCGGTGCGGGCAGATGTTTTACCGGCTGCGACGTAAACATATCGTATTCTACAGACATATGGCCGTTTGGGCTCGCCCCTGTCTTCAGCAGGAAGCGACTGCGAGGAAACTTTATTTTAGAACACTTACATTTATTTATCAAGTACTTCGAGTGCTCGATGCACAACAAATACTTCGCGTCTTCTTTGGAAAAATAACAATATTATGATCTCTACAATGCTAATACGAGAACATAATGTAATCAATCACTCATATTTTCGGGATATTCATTCATTTTACGTATTGTCACATTGGTGACATATGTTTCAAAACACTGAAAATAAATATTAATAATCCACTTACATATATTCCAATTAGAATCTACCTCAAGATGTAAAATACCATTTATAAATTGACATTTTTCTCGTGCACTATTTAATGCTGCTTTTTGAGTTTTGTACAATATATAGAATACAAAAACAGTACATTACATTCCAGATAACATATCATCGTTATTTCCAACCAACCGCCATACGAAGTGTCAAATATTTTCAGTTTAAAACACGTCATACCAACATGAAAGTATTATATTCTGATAATCCATCATAAAAGTAAGTACTTACGTACCTAACCGAAATCTGTGCTATAGTATCTACCTTCTGTTATTATTGAATAGGTGCGAAAAATGTTTTCATACTTTGACAGCTGAGTTGAAAATTGTGAATAAAAAGCCGTATCAGATTTATACAATATGTCAGCAAATTTCTTTCAGACCTGCCATATTTTTGACACCCTTTGACCGGTATTAAAAAAATAATGAACTCAACAAAATCTCCCTTTTTTACGTTATTCGGTATCGAAGAGAAAAAACTGGTCTGAATAAAGCGCTTGTTGAGGTAACTATCCGCATTTTGTTTGATTTTGAATTCTTTGTAAGGAGCAAACATACTGAACGGGAACATTCTAGAAGGGGACGCGTTCCATTTATAAATCGTAATTGTTCTCGAACAACAATTTCAAACGTTTGAGTAATATGGAATTCACAATACTCCTCTTCTTTGTAAATAGTCAACTTTAATATAATATGCCCGCTTCTCTTAATGACAATCCTTTTCTGCGATGTCTATAATTTATTGTATACATCATTTGTTGTATTTTCTATAGGTACATATAATCGCGAAGAAGGAAGGAAACATCTGTTTCAGTTTTCTACGATTCTTTTATGATGGGAATTAATTAGGAACACTAACCTTTCTTGTACACTTTTCGTATCTGCTTCTCCCGTAGTATTCATCTTATGAAGTAGATCTATGTCGAATTCAATTCGAAAGCGTTAAAATAGTTTTAACAATCATTACATATAGAATAGACGAAGCTCAGATGTTCACGTAGTTAGTTTCGTTCACTTAGCATACAAAAAATGGTATCATTTTTATGAATAATAGGCGGAGTATGAATAACACAGGGGGAACAAACGAGATTCAATTCCTTTGGGTTTTTTTTTAATATTCGATCGTGAGAATTTTAATTCAATCAAATAGACACTAACTTACGACGAAGATACTATTTTGAAAGACGTCTAAAAGAATAATATTTTGTACTAGTAATAAGTCTTGCGGTGGACATAAAATGTTATACGTACCGAGCATCCTAAAACGACTTATTTTTTAATTCTAGCATATCCATGAATTAAACCGACTTTTGATATTCACACTCATTTTGATGTATACTTACTTAGGTAGCACTTTGTGTTTTAAACTATTTTATGTACCATTAAAAGAAACACTCTTTGAAGAGTATAGACTGAGTAGGTACTCTAAACACGTACATGGGTTAAATTTTCAAACTATATGCGGAATACTAATTATTTGGCAAAGAGCATACATAAATTGTATAAATAACTCTACAATTAAATATTTATTCGACATTTGTCGTTTTCACTATTTTAATTTTCTTTACAGGTGTTATACAAATTTTAACTTGTCATTGATGATTTATTCAAGTCCTTTGTAAAATACATATGCATTGCGACACAATACAATACATAAATTGATTCAGTTTACATTGTGTATCTACATTAACAATGTCAAGTTACACATGCCTCACATACCTTCCTAGTCTTAACTTTCTTATTATTATTAACTTAAATAATTGTTAATATGTTTCGTTGATATTGTGTGTACGTGAAGAAATATTAAAGTAAGACATAAATTATATTAAAAAAAAATTTAAACAGAAAAAATCTTTTGAAAAAATATATATTCCTCACCGGGTATCGAACCTGGTGCTTTTCTTGACGGGAGAATGAGTTACCAATTACTCCATGTTCACCGTTTACTTTCGCGTCGAATTTCCCCCCGTATGTTATTTCTTCTGTTATAGTGAGACATCTATTATTTCCAATTAAAATAATTGGTAACTCATTCTCCTGGCAAGAGAGAGTTCCGGGTCCGAGACTCGGCGGTAACTGTATATATATATTTTTTCCAAAGATAACTTTTCTGTTCATCCTTCTAGGTAAAATTTATCTAATTTGATAATATAGTCAAACTATCAAAAAAATTAAAACCTTACATTCAAAATATAATATACATAATATATTTGGCGTGTGTAGGAAAACATATCGTATAAACTTCGGTGGTATTTATAGAAATTACAAAGTTGTTCGAAACACCAAAAAAGGCCATAAGTCGCATCGCTTGGATTTGTGTCATTTGTGTCCTTAAAGTTGGATGTTACGAATAATTAGGCAGTTGCAATCAATGATATAATAAACTGTAGATACGTTACAAGCGTGAAATCTTGGCAACTCAAAAGTAAGGTAATTGCCTTGCATTCGTCATTGAACGGACCTTCTTTGTGATCAGGCGCGACGCTAAACCGAAAAGAAAGTCCCTGGGAAAAAGGAACAGAGTATCGTATACTATTGTAAGAATGAGTATGTTATTTTAGTCACCGTGACTTCAAATTACCTGAATTTTCTGTCTACACGCAGAACGTTTGTGAAATAGGTGTGCCGTGATTTGTTGTCTCTTTCAATGCAATATTTGCTACATGTGAAAGCCGGCCAGTATGGGTATAACGTGTCTATATTATAATACGTCAATGGTTGCAATAGTAATCATACAACACAATAAATACATTCACATCACTATAACTTGAATTGGATAGATCGTACTGACGGAATTATAACGAACAGGACTTCACTTTTTTGTTCTGGTCAGACTTCTAAGTCTGCGAGTCTAAAAGCCAGTTTAAAAAAATGTATTAACACATGGTTGATGGAATTTTTTACTACAAAACTATCAGGATTAATTGTCTCTAAAATTATGCTCATGGTTTGGCGCGTAAACACGCTCATGGCATTTAAAGAGTTTAATCCTGTTCATAATTCTAGTTTTATCCCTACAACCATATAGCCATGTTACCATACATCAATTTTTTTTTTTACACTGCAACAAGGTCTATGAGGTCCAATCACTGCAGCTAAATACATTTTTTTTTATGTATCACTGGGAATCGAATCCAGAACATTCGGTATAAGAAGCCACTTTAGTAATGCCGCCTAAGTATACAGAGTTATTTGTTTTTTTATTTATAGAATCATCAGAAGCTATGTGAGTAAAATCCGTAACAAATATCGGAGGTGGTATAAAACATGTCTATTTTTTATGTATTAGTGTCGGGATTCAGCATAAATACCTCTCAATTAACGTGTGCTGTCATTGCGTATGCAACTAGCGTGTTCTTGCTACCAAAATAACGCGTGTCTTGGGGGGTCCGCGGTTCCGCAGGTTTGGGCCCGCCGCGGACGGGAGGATATCACACCGCAGTCGGCAGGCTCCGTGTCCGCGATCGATGTCGTTATCGCGGCTATATCAACACAGATAAAATGGCGACACTCGTGCGAGTGATGAAAATATTGATTTTTCCCCCCGTCGCGCGCCGTCCTCTGGGAATGTTGACATATGCGTGACGCAGGTGAGCCTGCTCACGGAAAAAAAATCGCCACCATATGCCACTGCGCCGATCCTCTGTTCGATAATCACGATCCTCTTCTTGTCCTTAAAGCCGGCCGCACACTGGATGCGTTTTCGTACGAAATTGAGTAGTACGTATACGTACTAGTGATGTAACGAATATTCGCATATTTTTGCATATTCGCATTCGCATTCGCAAAGTTCGAGCGAATGTTTTGTGAATATGAACATCAGAAAAAAACATAATATTAGGTTAATAAAAAATCCATTCATTTTTTATTTTTTTATTATTAGAAAAAGTAGCTTTACCTCGTAATCACATTATCAGTCTTCACTTTACTTTATCATTTGGTATTATTTATTTACCATCTACTTCCACATTGGGTAATAAACTTAAGATTCCAGATCACTACTAAATAACAATTAACTTCTCATTAGAACTTAGAAAACAAAAACTATAATAATGCAATGTACACAAACAAAAACAAATTCTTCTCTGAAACATTTATCAGTCTTTACATAAGTTTTTAATGTTAGGTGATAGACTTCTTGAACGAAACCAAAAACAAAAATCAAACGAAAACTATGTTCTTCAATTACAAACTATAAATAATTAATGTTTTATAAGAAAACACTTTAAACAAACAAAAACAAAATTTTTCTTTATGCTTTTATTAGACCAACTCGGAAATTCTCGGAACAAGATGCAAACGGAACGCGCCTTGCACGAAACTGAGCCGCTAAGCCATACATAATTGGCGTCAAATTAAAAAAACTCAATATTCGTATTCGCATTCGCGTTCGCGAATGTCGGTATCTGATATTCGCATTCGCATTCGCGAATGCTCAAAAGATGACATTCGTTACATCACTAATACGTACGAATACGCAAGTACATTCCTGACTTTCGAAGTAGTATTGAATATCGCACACTGTACACGATTTAGAAGTGCGTGTATGCACGTATAGATGCGACGTCCGACACGATCCAGATGTGTTTTTGGAATTTTTTGCGATTTCGTACGATGGATATTGAAAAATTTGTCAATTTAATACATGACCACAAATGTTTGTGGGACCAAAGTGATTCAACTACGTGACCATCAGCGCAGATCATGGCGGAGAATCTATAAATGACTAAAAATACCTGTAAGTTAAATAATTTAATTAAATGAAGGTGAGGTAGAATTATGTATATCGAACAAAAAAACTTTTAAATATAATATTTCTCCAATGTTGTGAGCTCTCGTTGCACTTCGATTCTCCCCAGCATTTGTGAATCTATTAGATAGATAGTCATGAAATTTGTCATTATTTAATTCTGCCATAATAGAGTTTTCCAGAAGATACAGATTATTCATTTGGCACAAACGTTATTGGAGAAATGCGAAAAGTAACTGATCGTGACCAACGCAAGACGCAATCAATGTGCGCGCTCAATACGTACGAAAATAGTCGTACGTAATAATTCGTATTCGACTAAACGACATTATCCGTGCCCCATAAAAATAGTGAAAAAGTTAGTTCCCCTCTCTGCGAACGATCGCTTCTCTTTTCGCCGGGACCGCCTGTTCGTCATTCTCGCAGTAATCAGTCGTACGATAAAATTCTTCCATTGGCCTTACACTTTCGCTGTCCGTATTGGCATTATTTTAATGCTTAATTATTGTTCACGACGCTTTCGGACTACTCATTGAGGAGTGTATCAATTCTCACATCGTCATCAGCCTTTTTCTGTCCAATTCTGGATGACGGCCTCTCAACTTTTCTTTGTTATTCGCCGCCGCGTATTTCCGAAGAATTTGATGATTTCATTAGTGGGCGATTGATTTCTTCGGCTACCATCGTCATTTTCTTGTCATTTGAATTCACTATTTATTCCTAATAATAATAATTTCGCTGTCCGTCCGTGACTTCCTGGATTCCAACATTGACTTTATGCATTTTTAAAAAAGTACTTAGATTTTTTTTTAAATACTAAGATTTTTTAACTATTTCAGTGAAAATGAAAACTAATAAGTGTCTCCATTACTGTATCTTATAACTGTCCCCAAACACAAGTTTTAACTTTTCTGGGGACAGTTAAACAAGTATAAAAAATATATAAAATCAGTGCAACATATATCTATTTTAATTCCAATAAACAAATTTTAAAAATATATATGTCATTGGGATTAATCATTAATCAAAATATATCATTCTTTATGTAACAATGTCCGTCACTAATGCTCCCAGACGGCTCAAATGATGAGGTATAATATAAAAATGAGTTATAAGATGCAAAAAAAACATAATTATCTATGTAATTATGTCCATGACTAACGTTATCAAGACGCTACGCTACTTTATATAGCGCTGTTCTCACAGCCTCAACTGTCGGCCGAAATATATACTTAATAAAAGTACGTCATTTTACACGGGTTTTAGCTACTTGCATATTAAAAAGGTTCAAGTTTTTTTACGTTTGCTTTGGTTTAAAACTTTACATATTTATATCATGGATGGTACAGTTCCCGGCAAACTTCTTGAAAATTTTTGGCGTAGTGGGGGAATGTGCAGAAGACAAAAATTGGGTCTCTTTGGTGGAATGGTACATGCGCAGACTTCCCCCACTGCGCCAAAAATTTTCAAGATGTTTGCCGGCTGCTGTACATATCTAGTTATTACTGCTTCGTTCATTTAACGGACGTGCTCATACCTTTACTACCTTTAATTAATTTTCCTGCTCTTTAGTCAACTAAATCGCGAATTCCGGTTGTGAACCTAGTTTCATTGAAATAAATACAAATTTAATTAAACACTGTTTTTCCGCGAGCGGAAACTCGCGCACGCTTATGGCTACTATTATAATTATTGTATAATAATAATTGTTGTTAATTAAACCGACTTAAGTGTTTGAATTCAATTAAAGGCGTGTTGGATTGACCTTTGAACATGTTTATTTTAATATTGGATTAGAGAATCATGTGCATAAGCAAAACTTCCACTATTTGTCTGGTTTGTATCTTCTGGGGTATTAAGCCGTGGTTTTACGACCTTTTCTGGCCGACATTTCGGATCCCATTGCTGGGTCCTTATGCTTATGTTGAGCCCTGATGATGGACTCGGCATGAACGCCAGCCCCGATAATGGACCCTGCAATGGGATCCGAAACGTCGGCCAGAAAGGTCGTAAAAACACTGCGTAATAGCCCAGAAGACAAACTTCTCTCCCTCCTCTATTTTTGTCACTTAAAAGTCCACGAGGCCCTGTTATCATAGCGAAACGTATTTAAAAAATACCCAGGCACGTGAAAATGGCACAAAAAATGGATCCCGGAATTTCCGGTTTGACAAGGCATGGTCACCGCATTCACTGATGCCTTGCATCACTTTGTCTTATCTTTCTTTCTTTCTTTTTAAAAAAAATAGAGATGCGAACACGGAATACGTGTCACATCAATATTCTTACTATTTTCAAACTTAGCTAAACGCTTGTGCTATGAAAATAAGACTAACTTGCCGGTCTGGAGCGAGGTTCAAACCCGCGTCCTTTGGATCACGAGGCGAGAGTCCTAACCACAAGACCAACAAGGTATCTCGAAGTACATTCAGACTCTGAGAGAAACATATCCATACCTAAGACAGCGTCAGCATAGATTGTTTCACATTCCAATGCACAGGACTAACCTGCCGATGGTTATGCCTGTTGGAAGAGCTACTGCTATGCTGAACAATATTACTCTAGATATCGATCTGTTCCATGTCTCTGAGAGGGTTTTCCGAAGCAGGATTCTCCTACTCCTTTGATGTGAATAATTTTATAATGTTTAATATTTGCCTGTATATATATTCTTAATTCTAACTTATTTATAACATTTGTGGATTAAATTTTGTAAATGTTCAATTTTTTTGTTTGTAACATTGTGGAATTCATTTTTAATATTTAAAAAAATGAGGGTAAACAACACTGTTTTATTCCACTATATTTATTTTGAATTGTTAGAACGTTTTTGGGATTTCTCCCATTGTCAATAACAACACGTTTACAACTAAATTAAAAATAATTCGAGACAGAATTTATAGGGATTGGGTGGGTTTAATGGTGGTGGGGGTCGGGGGCAGGGTTAGAATGGATAGGAGTGGAGAGGTTATGGGCGGTATCTGGATGTTAATTATATTTTTATTATTTATTTTATTATTTTTTTAATAATAAAATAAATAATAAAAAATTTTTTGGAATAAAACAGTGTTGTTGACCCTCATTTTTTTTAAATATTAAATTTTGTGTTTGTAATGTAAATGTTATATAAAAAAATAAATTGAAATTGAAATTGGATTGAATTCTAAATCTTCTTTTCTAATGGTTCCAATAATTTTCGATTCATATAAAAAATTCAGAAGCCTTCTTCGCCGCTGGTGCTTTCTACGCCCACGCTCAGCATTCGCACACCACGAACGTTAGTCTCGGGAGAGTGTCTAACGATCCGCTGACATTTATATTTGCAATTTATTGCAGCGCGTGTCCTTTTAACCCTCTAATTGACCGTTCCCTTCCGACTGTCCCCTCGCCCCCCGGGAGACGTGGACCCCGCCCTGCCGTTTATAATAAAAAAACACATATTGCTCGACGATTCTCGTTCGCTCGCGACTCGCCGAGTCTGTAGGCCGTCCTTTGTTTCTCCTCGACACAACATGGCCGCCGGAAGTGGTCGCCTTCCATCCTCGTCACGCGCGCCAAAAACTATTTTTTTTTAATCAACGCCTTGTTCATTTCGCTGTTTGTGCTGTGCACGTGTCATTAAACATACAAAACAATGTTTTGGATCGATCGCTGTGAAAATAACTCTGGCAGTAGGTATGTACCAGGGATGTTACGGAGGTCGCTTTATCGGAACCGGAACCAGAATAGAAAAGAGAAGAGAAATATGTTAAGGTCTTATAAAGTAAAATTACAAACATTATCTCTCAGATCTGGAATCCATATTTTGCTAAAGATATATAGTTTTTCTGGAAAATGTTCAGAGACGAGCCACAAATCTGCCCTTGGGACTTAGAAACCTGGTGTGGTATATTCACTTCCTGAGTATGATACGTTTTCTTTGAAATAAGGAAGAAATTGAATACCCGATCTTGTTCAGTAATTATCACTTTTATTCGTAAACAATACTTCTGCGTGCGACCGTCAGTGCTCGAATGGCGTCGCCCGTTTCCCCCGCTTCCTACTGCATGCTTTTATCTCTTTTACACTATCACTACGCATTCCTCATACACCACTCTACCACACCTGGAAAATGCGGAAAGGCTGAGAGTCTTGAAACTGCCCACTCTTGACCTCATCGAGACATTCAAGATTCTATCAGGCTACTATAATATTCCTAATATGACAGATATGTTTGCATTAAACACTAATGTGGTCTTCGAGGACATCACTTGAAGTTGAACAAGTCTCGGTTCTCGTGTAACCCAAGAAAGCGTGCATTAAGCAATAGAGTGGTCAATATGTGGAACAGTTTGCCTGAGGGCATTGTGTCTGCAGTCAGTGTCAACCAATTTAAGAATAGGCTGGATATTCAAATGAATGACAGTGATATGGCCCTATCAACTTAAGTTGCCTCCCCATTATCAATAATAATAATAATAATAATAATTATCATTATTATTATTATTAATCATCAGTTCCATTTATATTGGCTTAAAAAAATACACCTCTACCTTGGTGTTGAAAATAAAAAAATCGAATTTTCTTAAATCTTAAACAGTACTAGTAGTAAATTACAACAAATGAACTGACTCCAAAAGAAGCGAATTGTATTTAATGAACAAAAGCTTTGCAGCTTTATCTCCATCCAATCTATTTCTCAATGGGTCATAGATTAGGCCAGCACCACTAAAAAGTTGTTCGTTTGCTGCTGAGCTTGGTGGACGAATACTGGCCGGGCAATGCTTCGACCTCCGATTATAACATCCGATTTCAATTTATCGGAACCGGATGTGCAAAATCAATCGGAAGTTCCGACCTTTCGGAATCGGAGTCGAAGCTCCGTAACATCCCTAGTATATAACCTACATATATCATTATTTCGATATACTGTGTCGTCGGTTCGAGAGAATGTGACACAATTTCGCTGGACTTGTAGAAAATCTTGTCCTTGGAGGATGTTTATATCCAACAGTCTAGAGATACACAGCCTGACGATTATATGTAGTCTTTTTTCTAATGTTATTATAATTTTTACAGTTAATATTCTTTAGTGAATAATGATGTGCAACCCAAACACACCTCCTTTTTCATATTCGTTATCTTTCTTCGATTCTTCATCATTGAGGATTATACGCCACACTTCAAACTTTACATTTGCCCATCTTCAGCTTGCAATGCCGAGGAAATCAGAGTCTTAACCATCTTCTTCCGCTTGCCTTAGTATCGTAAGTCTCTCCAAACTGTCACCGTCATGTCGGCGTACAATAATAAAAATATTTTAAATTTACCCGGAATACTCGATAAGTACCTTTCTCACTGTGTCGAATACAATAGGCATGATGCAGTATTAAAGAATTAAAGATTAAGTGATTTTAGAGAAGAAAATATTTTGAAGGGATTCTAAAAAATGATCCAGTTTTAATATACACATTGAGATTAATAAGATTTTCAATAAAATAAAAGTATAAAATTGTGCAATCCGCCATTTTACCTGAAACACCGGTCAGAGCGAATGACGTCACGCCTCAGTATCCATCACCGTGTCTTTGAACCGTTGCCATAGACACAATGCAGTGTTTACTGATGCTTGACGTCACGTAGACGAAATGACAGCTGCGGGAGTTTTTTGCGCGAAATTTTAAATATGAATATGAAAATGTAATTATTTGCGTAAAAACATATTTTATCACTGAAATAATGTTATTTTCTGTATTAGTAGACGTGTACCTCTCCACAACCAGCCACAACCACCCACCGGTGGCTATAGCGGTGGATAGCCCTTGGTGTCGCATCAAAAGTATGCGAGTTTGATGGGGGTGGCTGTGCGTGGGTGGGAGTGGGTGACGAAAATGTACTTTCTAGCACATTGTTTTGTTATGGAAAGGCCGCAAGTGCTTCAGATTGTTTCAAAATAGGCGCACTAACTGTGTCGATGAGTCTAGAAGGTTCCAGAAAAACCCGCTCTAGAAAGTTCTGGAAAGAGAAGGTTATTTCAAAATCTGTCATCATGCCTATTATGACATGGGAAATAGGTAGTACCTATGAAAATGAAATACGCAAAGCTCAGTTGATTAATTTGCAAAAATGTTACATTCAGAGTGCAATATTTTATTCATATCCAGTCAAGTGACGAGAGCCGGATGGTTATAGAATTATTTTATTCGAAGTGTGCGCACATACCGGCTTATCGCATCAACAAACGCTGCGCTAATGTAAGATAGCATTTTATTTGTTTTAATAATAAATGATACAGTTTTTCCAGGGGCTTCACTAGTAAAATTAGTCACAAAATTTGCGTTAAAGATAGCGCGTAAAAAAATTGCGTTTTTACTCCCTTTATATTAATTAACTCGTGGCGTCTGCTTGCTTGCTTGCTGGCTTGCCGTCGAAAAAACTTTGGATCGATTTTTGACCCTTTTCCCGTGATCAAATCGAGCTGAAACTTTGCAAGCAGACTCGTGGCGACTATCAGGAAGATCTAACAAATTTTCGTTGATTTTTAGAAATTTTAATGGTTTTTTCAAATTGGAATCATTATCAAAGTTACTAGCAACGGAAGCCCGATAACGTCGCGGAATATTTTCTAAATTTGAATCACTCCGTCGGTATATATAATAGGTACTTTACTACGAATTTCGAAAATCTAAATTGACTGACAAATGTTTTTAGAATTTAATCTTCAAAGCTTGAAGTTTCTTATCAAAGCTCAAAACATCTGACATTTTAGAAATATATTAAATTACTGTAAGTTTAGTGTTATGTTATATGTTTTAATTCGTCGTTAATTATTGTTATATTTTACAAAGAAAGGGAGTATAATAAAAACTTGGTTTTTGTGGGTTACTTTTTTTAGGCTTCTAGAAATTGCTCGTCAATAATAACGAGGAATTAATATGTAATTATTGAGGAACTAAAAGTGTGCAAACATTGAAAATTAAATTTTTATTTTTTATTTAATATTGATATCTATCAACAATGACGTGTTGAAGAATGATGAACATAGTTTATCTGTAACACTATCGAGCATCTCTGGAATGAATACGTACATTTGTACACATCTTAGCGCGAGCTATCCATTTAAATGGTTTCTTTGTAGTTTTTAATGGAGAGAAAACTGAACCAGCTGATAGAGATCGGCTCTTATCTATACTACTATTATTCCATGTATTCGTGGTCTGTCTCTGTCCTGGGCCAAGACACTCCGCTCGGATATAGGAATATGGAGCGCCTCCAGGAAATTGTTGTTCCTACTCAACCCATTTATGCTCTCTCACAACTCCTGAAAATTCGGAGGGTGTAACTTGAGAGTGCAGAATGCTAAAGGCCTTGTATGTGTTGTAGAGTGATAGTAGAGACCACTGTAGGAGAAACATCTAGTGGCACCTGAAACTCTATGTTGTTCATCACTCGCTCAAAAATTGAGTTATAACAATTTGAAACTAGCGTGATTTTTAGACGAATTTGAATATTTTGCGTTTTCTTTCCTTTTTTCAGACTGGTGCAGAATATGTCTCTAAAACTATTCGGCCAATTTTTTTGTAGTTTTGTTTTTACATAAATCTTACTTACGTAGATGTAGATAAGTAAGATTTGTGCAAAAGTGTATAATTGAATTTTTTTAAGTATACCTAATGCGCCGTTTGCTTATTATGAATTTTAACGTTGACTTTTTATGAAAAAAATGAAAATTATTTTCAAAGTGATCTCATTCAAAGCATCAATAATCATTTAACAATAAAATAATAAACTTTTTCATTTCGCTCGAACCCTGGCGACGTGATTATGTCCACCAGCTGCGCGCGCCACGGAGTGGGAACTTTGCAGGACAGCGGGACAACTCCGCCATTTTGAAATTTTCAAAATAATTTTTTAATGAATAACATTTTGTATGTGCAAAAGTTACGTACAAATATTTGTACTTCGATGTATTTTAGATGCCTCAAGGCGGTGTAGCTCCTTGATGGGCGATTATTGGTTGTACTGTTTTGGCGATTTGCCGTAAAAACTTTGGATCGGCTTTTAACCCTTTTCCCATGATCCAATCGAGCTGAAACTTTGCAGGCAGACTCGTGGCGACGATAAAAATGATCTAGCAAATTTTCATTTAAAAAATTAATTATAGTATAATTGTGGATTTTTAGAAATTTTAACGGTTTTTTCAAATTGGAAACCATACAAATGAGAAAAGAGCCGTTTCAACTTTTAGTCTGATTCGAGCCATGGGTCCGATCAGACGGTTTCGCCAATATTCTATAAGTTTTAAGGATAATAATATACGTGGAATAGATTTTCCACGTGAACTTTAAGCAAGAGGAATATGTTGTTAGAATACCAAATAGGAAACAATACAAACGAGAAAAGGAGTATAATAAAATAATTCCAGGTTGTTTTTTTTTCGAAGAATTTTTCTTTTCTAAACATTATAATTCTTTCTCACGTGCATTAGTTACACCTCACCTGTGTAATGTGCACTTAAATTATTTATTCACGTAGATATTTATTTTAACAGCACCGCTCTCATAACCCGTATATTGATTCTTTAATCTCGATGATAACAATCGGATCGAACTTCCGAGTCACGTCGGCATACCTGCAACGGTGCCTGCTCGCTAATCTACCGGTACCCTCCGTGAAATTCGTTGTGCCATTTTATTAATAAAATGATAACGTTATTTATGACGTACCTCTCGCGTGCTATCTGCCGGACGGTGTGGAAAAATCCATACACCACATGCGAAATGATAAATAAACTGCAGGCGACTGCCGGGATCACGTACGCGGCACGTGCGCGTACGTATTTACGCAGCGTTTCCTTTTCACGCGTCCCCGTGCGAGTGATTCTCAAGGAAACGCCTGCGGAAGCTGCGGCGTACACGGCAGAAAACTGCTTTATCATAAGATCTGCTCGCTAAAGCTACTTCTACATGGTACATGGGCAGAAAACTGCTTTATCATAAGATCTATTCGCTAAGGCCCGGTTGTTTCAAGTTCGATCAAAGTAAGCGGTCGATTAAAGCATAGATTTTTACGAAAACGGATCGTCTGATTGGTGGAGAACGTAAAAATCTATGCTTTAAAAGAACGCTTACTTTAATACAACTTGAAACAACCGGCCCTAAAGCTGCTTCTACATGGTGCATGGCAGAAAACTGCTTTATCATAAGATCTTTTCGATAAAGCTACTTCTACAAGGTACATGGCAGAAAACTGCTTTATCATAAGATCTGCTTCTTTCAGATAAATGAATCCATCTGGTTGTGATCGTCCACCCTACATCGTTTTGGCAACGCCGCGCTCGAAGACTTGATAGATTTCCATTGTTTGGGCATGCCCTATCGCTCTTAATCTTTTAATTGCCGTATTTGTCGAGTTAAATTAGATAGGGATAAGCTTTGGCGTAATTGAAGTAAAATGTATTTGAACAGTACAGAAACGATGTGATTATAAATATATGTGTTCAATCCTGTCTATGTTAGGTTGAAAAGCGCGTGCAGCCACGCTTCTGAGTTGGCGTGACATGCAAAGTTTGGCGTATGAACGCGCTCTTGGCAACAAAAATGTTATTTATCGTTGAAAATCTGTTTTATTAATAAATAATTAAAGTATTTCTTTTACAAAGTGTTTTATTTTTATTAATATAAATAAATAACTGTAACCCATTCAAAATGATGCAACATGGGTTCGCGCCTTTCCTAAGTCCTATGTGTAAGGTATTTCTGACGGATCATGCACGTGCAGTGGTGGCAACGTTGCTAGGTTGCTTCAGTTTTGCTAGCCCGGGGTTCAAGCACCCTCTCCAGCTGTTCAATTTCGGTTTTTTAGTCGTGAATTCGAACGAAATTACGGACGTTACACGAAGTTACGGACAGACAACAAAATTAAAGTTATATGGCTGATATTGAAGAAGTTAGTTTTGTTTGCAATATGTACCTACATATAAACCACACATAGTTGCTGGCTATGCAATGAATCTTATATATATCTCATCTCATCTTCTTCCCCTTGTCCTATTCTGGTTAGGGACCCATTGAACCGACAAGGCGCCTCCATTCGTCCCTGTCTTGCTCTGATTGTGCGGCCTCCGTCCATTGTATTCCCATTCATTTCTCACACAGTTTCTGGAGTTGCCTCGCCCAACTGTGTCTGGGGTGGCCCACTGGACGTCTTCCCTCAGGAATCGCACTCAGTATTTTCCTAGGAATTCGGTCATCAGACATACTTTGTACGTGCCCAAGCCACCTCAGTTGCGATCTTCCATATATAAGAATACAAATGTATTTTAGTATTTTGGTGATTTTTGGGAAATTCAGGATGTATATTTTCACGTCTATTATTCAATATATTAGAATTTTTTGTTACTTCATGGATTCGCAAAACAAATAGCTGTCGCAGAGCAAAATATAACAAAAACCTATATTGTTGGTCTTCAAATGTTTTTTCCTGTAATTTTCTAATATCACGTATTCAAATAATATTTTGTTTTCCACGAGCTCGACACTAGATAATTGAAATGTGACACATATCTGAAAGGACACTGTTGTTCTGTTATTTGCATCTCAACAATGAGTGCTGTTGATAAACCGCATCGCGATATTTGCAATCTGTTGCAATGCATTCATAATGCGTTGACGCAATTTAATTAACTTAGCATTTTGAGCGGGGTGATTGTTTTCAACCTAGTTTTAAAATAAGCATTATTGAAAAAAATATCCTCTGCATTTATATTGTGTTTTAAGAAATGGTCAAGGGCATACTCAAAAAGATCTGGCAAGACTGAAGCGTTAGTCTTCTCCTTTATTAATTAATTAATTAATTCTGCAATTTTTCCGACAGCTTCCTGAAGTGAGGCATTAGTTGTTACACTTCACCAGACCATTTTTCGCGGATACTTCCTCGTCTCTTCTTAAGACAGACTAATAAAATTGGTCGTCCACCTTCTGTTCTCGATCTTTCTCTATGTCCCTGGCATGCCATGCACTCTGAGATAACAGGAACACAAGGGGATAGATGTTTTGGAAATGTGGCGCAGACGATGCGTACCGTGGACCACGCCAGAAAAAATTCTCCTATTACAGATGAATCACAAACATCTAGCAGCATCTATCTTCATCTATATTATTCCGAATCTTCAGAAATGTTTGCAATGTCAAGAAATTGATGGTCCAAGGAGGGTTTGAAGAAATCAGATATCGTGGAAGACTTCCCACAGGATAGACCGACCTGATTACTGAAATTAGATGCGGAGACCATTTAATTTTATATTTAACTACTCAAATTTCGAGAGTATCAGAATCTCTCATCAATAGGCGAAGTATTAAACTGACGACAGTCAAATATAAAAAAATACACGGATTAGGTGGATTGGATTGATTAAATACTAACAAAATGAGCCGGGTTGCTAGTGTAAAGGTGGTTGTGACAGGAATATGAGAGAAGAAAAGAATAGTTTCTCCTGGGCTGCATATAATAATAAATATTATAAGCATAACATATAAACTACAGTACTTAGATCCAAGATCATGACTCTTCTAATTAAAAGTAAAACAGATATGAGAGGACAAATGGAATTTTAATAAAAAATAAACTCGCTCGAGACACTCCGCTCCGTGTCAGGCAGGGCGCGGTCCACGCAACAATGCTGCACGATTTCGTACATAAGGAATGGGTCTTTTAAGGCTCCCAACAATGTGCTCCTTAATAAAGTGGTACTGCATGGTAATGTACTTCTCCTACAAATTTAAATTTTGTTTAATATCCGTTGTAAGCCGACGCATTTGGATTGGTGGCCTCGCTCCGCCCCCGTAGCGGGCGGGGACGTACCTGGTCGCTGGACCACCAACGACATTGCTTTTAATTTCAAGCAGATAAAAATCAGGATTGAAATGGAATTACGCTTTCCATAAATAGGTTAGGTTAGGTTAGGACCACCAACGACATTGCTTTTAATTACAAGCAGATAAAAATCGGGATTGAAATGGAATTACGCTTTCCGTAAATAGGCCAAGCTTAACTGCCAAATACGAGCACGTACATATTAATGTACGCTCGCTGTAGCTCGTAACTTCGAAGTATAATTTTTGACGGTTTTGATTTTCTTTCATTATTCGCTACCTAATTCTGAAATTTAAAAGTATAGGAAACAAATTTGCTCTGATTATGTTATTGATGGATTTTGTGTTAACTTTGTACATATTTATTCATGATGATAGTTAAATTGGGTGAAAAACATAAACTATGTTATCTTTACGTGAGTTTTCAAGAGTATCAATGATGTCTTGCCGATGAGGGATTCTGTAACTATAGATATTTGAGTAGTAAAATATAAAATCATAATTAAACTCAAGTAGGGAAAACTGTTTTTCATTTCACACAATTTTTTGATTAATTTCTTTCCTATTATCCTTCCAATTCTTATCTTAAACACCTCACAAGCTCTTTTACACAATCATATATACATATATCCTTATACAAATCTTCGCAGAAAAATATCCTATTTTTAGACTGCGTTTTATTTCTAGGTTACTTTATTTATTTAATGTTCGTGAATATTATTAAATGCTCGTTGACTTTGAATAAAGTTATGTTTGTATATCATATATAATTTCTGCATTTTTGAACGTTTTTAAGTAACTCAACTGAATATGCATACTAGCTTGGAATGCTGTTTATGCAATATTTTGAATAAATATTTGTTTTTGCATATTTCACGCGTGCTGACATGCGTTCAATATAACGCTCAGCGAGGATATCGAATTGCTTACGATGCTTTGAATTTATTGCTCGATTCGTGCTGTGAAAATGTGTAGCTGAACGTACCCAAAAAGAAAAGGAAGATAAGAAAAAGAGGCCTTGTGGTTTGTGTCTTCTGGGGTAAAAACACGGCATAATATCTCAGAAGACACAAACCAGAAGATCCTGAGTGGCCGTGAAAACCTAAGAAAAAGACTTGAAACTTTAAAATGAGCTGGAGATGGGTGAAATTCACTTGTTCAAAGAGGATGACATTTGGGAAGAAATAGAGGTTAGTTAGAAGATTTATCCTTTATTTCATATCCTCAGACACAACTCATTGGTAGCAATAGCGACAGACGAAAGGAGAAGAAAATAACACAAAGGAAGTCATTCGTAAGCTATTTTGCTGTATTGGAGTAGATGCACAATCCATCTAGAAGCAAAATAACTGTAACCGAAAAGGAATCCAACGAAAGAACTAAATCAACAAAACAATGTCCATCGAGAAGTTAAATGTAACCAGAGCAACAACGTAGGTACTCCAAGTTTTGGAACATCTGGCAGACAGGCAGTAAGTACATCACGATCTTGGCTTTTTTCTCTCGCCACGAGTGCGATGGTAATCTCCTCCCCTCTGGCTCATCAGGTCGCCTCTGGCGCGGGCCGCCTTTCACCAGCGCCGTCCGCCGTTACGTCGTGTTACGTCTCGCGTTACGTCGCCTCCCGCCGACGACGATGCCCGGGGCCGCCGCTCCGCGCCGAAAGCGAAAGTGAATAGCAACCTCACGGGCAGGAGTGTAATGTGTGAATCTCTTGTCATATTTGTCTGCACGCGGTGGGTAGAGTCTGCCACAGATTCTACCTTAAAGGCTAACGTTAACAGCTTCGTAAAAGTGAAGCAATCGAACCGTTATAGTATCTCTTTCTCTGGTTCGTAATTATCTTATTTTAGTATTCTTCTTGCTGTAGCTCTCCATCGTCTACTTCTCGGTTGTTTTTCCTCCCTTTATTTTAACTCGTAGCGTCTGCTTGCTTGCTTGCTTGTCTGTCAAAAAAACTTTGGATCGATTTTTAACCCTTTTTCCATGATCCAATCTAGCTGAAACTTTGCAGACAGACTCGTGACGACGATGAAAATGATCTAACAAATTTTCGTTTAAAAAAATTAATTATTATAGTATAATTTTGGATTTTTCGAAATTTTTTATTACTCGCTTTCGTAGCGTCGCCCAACTCGAGCTCAACGCGTTGGTTAAGCGCCAAACCTGTTTCAACTAGTAAATCAGAAAGGGAGTTCAAATAAAACTTGGTTTTTATGGGTTAGTTTTTCTGTATTATTTTCCAGGTTCTTTTACTTTTCGGTAGCTTCTACATCTGCTCCACTCCAAAGATTGGCTCATGATTGTTTTAATCATCACCCCATCAGTAATTCTAATGTATTTGTATGCGTGGTGCGTCCTTCTCTCTCTTCATTTTAAATAAAGTAATTTTTCTTCCTACGATGGAGAGATAATTATAAGTGCGCATAAGACGCGGACGAGTTATCAGCAGACTGCATTTAATGGAATAGTTTTGCGGCACCAGATAGAGCGGCAATATCATAGGATGAAGAAGACTGGTCGATAGAAGAAGAAGTTATGATGGAGTAAATGAAGGCTATTTCTCAAGTGGATTGCCTATCTTTATTTTTTATTTATCTAATTAATAATGTATATAATATTTTTTAAACAATCATACATTGAAAATGTTTACAAAATCAATTTTTTTTGTGTGTATATACCTCACCAAAAAGAATTATGATTCTTGTGTGTGGTGAGGGATGACCACTTACAATCATATAGATCAAACTCAATAACAAAGTCAAATCTACAATAAATGAGAACCCATTCGGGTTCACTGGGGGAATATGCACACAAGGCGCAACCGCAAAACATCCACCATCATGCGAAATAAATTGAACAAATCAAGCAATTGTACAGGTATCTTCATTGATTCGTGGGAAGTACTCGACAGTATCTCCCATGAACAATTATGAAACTTCGTATCAGAACCAAAAAAAACGGGACTGACCAAATGTCCTTGATAATTTTCCTCCACTTTTCTATGCAGCCCTTACTTCGGGTAGCCAGTAGCGTCCTCGATCTTGCTTGTTCCTCTCTGGCCTTGCGCCTTTCCAGTCACTCCCAGCCTTTCCAGATAATCATCTTCTCTGTCTCCGAAAGACTGGAGGATGCGTTTCAAGAGCGTCAAGTTTCCTTTTCTTTCTCGCTCTTAATGTCCACGTTTCCAAGTTTGTAAGTTTGAGTGTAGGAGGTAATTTCCGAAACTACTCATCCGATTTCACTAATTCTTTTACCAATATTTGAAATGGACTGACAGGGTGGACATAGGCTTTATATTATCCCGTTAAAATAAAAGGGCTTTTCGTGGTGACCTATTTTACAACTGAAGTCGACGAAAAAATGGTCTAGCGATGCTTTTTTGCGAACGCTGCCTTAACGTTAAGAGTTATTTGAATACTTTATATGCAGAAGTTGTGGAACTCACCAGATTATCGTCTTCTCTGTCTCCGAAAGACTGGAGGATGCGTTTCAAAAGCGTCAAGTTCTCTCATCTTTCTCGCTCTTAATGTCCACGTTTCCGAACGCTAGACTCAACGGAAAGATTTAAATTAAGGCTAGTATGTTAAGTTGATGGTATTTAACGAATTCGCCGAACTTGAATTGGCAGTCGGGTCTCCGCGTTGCGCAACCTCGGCCGAAATCTGTCCCGAAACGAAAGAGCGGTAATGAAATTTCAATAAGCCGTTCGGTTTTGGCGGTCAGCACGGGTTGGACTTTTTCTTTTTTCACTGCCCGCTGACCCGGAGAAAGTGGCGTGTCTCGGCGGCGGATGCTTTGTGCCTAATCTCGGCTTTTTTTGATTTCGCATTCACTATTTATGTCATTTGGGTTCGTTTATTATTTTGGCGATTAGAAAACGTTGGCCCGCTGTTTTTTTTATCAACTCTGCCCTGATCTCTGCTTCGATAGAGTTAAATGTTATTGCTGAGTTTAATGAATGAAGCGCATTTTTATCAACTTGGACATATTTCAAGTATTCCCAGGATTCTCTCTCTCTTTCCTTTTAATCACGTCGGTTAGGTCTAGGACTCTCAGGTTTTTTATGATCGTGAACTTCCATGTCGTTATGGGCATCCACGGCTTCTTCGACCGACTATTTACAGATAAATCTGATAACCATCGATCTTTTGCCAGTATATGTATATATTGTATTATAACAATATAATAGTACCTACACAGATTTGTTTAAATGTTTCATTATTTTGTGGATAGGGAATGAAATAATATTAACTACATCTTAATACTAATAAATATTCTGTCGATGCTGAATCATCGATGCGACATCAGCCGAAAATAAGAGGTGAATTTTTTTTTTGTTTATTTATTATTAAACAGATTTGTTTAAATGTTTCATTATTTTGTGGATGGGGAATGAAATAATATTAATTACATCTTAATACTAATAAATATTCTATCAATGCTGAATCACCGACGCGACATCAGCCGAAAATAGTAGGTGAAAAAAATTTTTTTTGTTTAGAATTGAAGAATATATTTTATAATGGACAACCATCAAGATATTTCGAAAGTTTTAAAATGGTTTAATAGTAATTTTTATCAATGTAATAGGTAATTTCCGAAACTACTCATCCGATTTTAAAAATTCTTTCACCAATATTTGGAATGGATTTTCAGGGTGGATATAGGCTATATATTATCTCGTTAAAATAAAATGGCTTTTCGTGGTGACCTATTTTACAACTAAAGTCGACGAAAAAATTGGTCGAGCGATGGGTTTTTTAGTAACGCTGCCTTAACGGTAAGAGATATTTAAATATTTTATATACAGAAGTTTTAGAACTCAAAAATTTATATAAAAAAGTCCTAGAAGACATATATCTATATGTTGAGGTTAATACAAAAAAATAGATAAAATATGACTTAGTCATATTTTAATTTCAAAATTGATAAAATATGACATGAGTTACTAAAAATCTACTCGTGCGGGTAAGCTAGTCATCACACATAATAATTTCGTTTTCTGTTCGCCCGTCCGTCTGTCTGTCCCCGTAATTTCGTGTAACGTTCGTAATTTCGTTCGGATTTACGGCTAAAAAAACGGTCGGAGATCGGGCTTGAACCCCGGGCCATCAAACCATAGACCACAAAAAGTATACTATAAATATATACTGGGGCTTAGCAAAAACGCGAACCAACGTTCCTTCATTTTTTTACGTGTTACAGCTAGTATTAAATGAAGAGGAAACATTATTTTATCCTTCTTTTGAATGCATTGGTCACATGTCGATTGTAAGTATTAATGCTGGATGCCAACTATAATTGGCAGAACAGATATTTATGTCATATCAACTTTGTATTATTCTGTAATTTTAATAATTCATTTCTTTTTCGTCTTATTTTCTTCGTTTCTGACTGCGCTAATGCCTCAAGAATTATTGTTTCAAACCTGGTGTTTCTCACGATCGTAGGTAGCATTCTTGATTAATTATAATCCACTCTTAACTCACAATGGCGAAATCAACATCATTCCAACAATCTCGGAAATATACCAGTTTTGCTTTCTTGTATCGCGAACAATTTCAAAAACAAAGGCACGCAGCAGCAGTAATTCTTGCTTCTACACCATTATGGCCAATAAACCAGAATTTATCCTCGGCTCGCTGGTCCGCGTAGGAAGCCAGATTGTCTTCAAAGCCGGCTGACGGTAACCTTTGATCAGCGCGCGGGCGCCGCGTCGAGGGGGACGGATCGCGCCCTCGCGTGCGGGCGATCGGCTCACGTGACGCTTTGTGCGTTTCTGCGGAGTGCCTCGGGGTTGTCGGCGGATCGCCTGTCCGCCGGGACCGTCGAGAAGGAAAGTGGTAGCAGACCACTCTTGGTTTTATGCGCTCCGCGGTGTGTGTGTACGATGCGAATGTATCGAGCCGCTGTGGGACCGGTTCTAAGAAAGTCTGTCGCTGATGGTAGAAGTGTTTCGCGATTTATACCGCTTCTCGACGAGGCGGAGTTACTGGGGAAACGTCGGATTAAAATAGCCATTGATCCTTTTTTGGATCCAGTTCAGTTGCCAAATTATTAACGAAGAGTTAAGGTTGTTATTACGGTCGTCAGACATATTTAACTGTAATTTCGGATATTTTATACGCACCGTATGTATTACCGAGAAGCGAATCTCGACGTTTCGTTGGATACTTATCCGACGTCATCAGGAGGACGACCTTACCCGCGGAGGTGGAGGTCGGACTGATTAGGTGTTGCTTTCTAGGGCGTAAATTGGACGTTGGATAAGTACCCAACGAAACGTCGAGATTCGCTTCTCGGTAATACATACGGTGCGTATAAAATATCCGAAATTACAGTTAAATTATTAACAATTGATATCACGATTTTTATATTCTTTACGGTGGTCAGAGTGAATCGCCGTGGTCGTTCGTGGTGTTTACTATTTATGGATTTTGATAAAGATATTTTCTTCGACGTAATTTTAAAATAATTATAATAGAGCCATCCTGCAAGACATAACAGATAGATTCCTATCCAAATTATGAGTCGAAAGTATTCAAGCAACACTGCCTTTTTTTTAAGTAGAAATGCGGACACGAAATACGTGTCACATCAATACCCGTAATTCAAACTAATCGTAACGCGTGTTCTATAAAAATATGACTAACTTTGCTGGTCTCCTGGAATCGGACTCGAACCATTGACTTACGGGCCGCTAGGTGAGAGTCTTAACCATTCGAACATTGAAACGTTCGACCATCATGCAAGTGACTTTGATCGAATATTAAAAATTCATTCGACTTAATACAAGTCAAATAAAATGAATGAATCCTTGCATTTGAACCAGAATTTTTTGTAAGGTTTCCGTAGAAATGTTTTGAAAAACTTTACCGTTACTTATCTTCATAATTATTGAAATTAGGACATTGTTGCTTGAAGATATTTTACTAATAATCTTCAAGCGAAAATGTCCAAAAATGTGGATTGACTCTCTTACAACTTGTATATAATTGAAAGTATGTGCCTCTTCTGTTCGGCGGTCATCCCTGTTTACTGCAGACCAGAGATCCACTGTTTGAAAAACCCATAGTTTCTGGTTCTTCAGCTATGGTCTTTCCCAGCATCATGAGATGCGAGATTTAGTATTCTCTTATTATGTGTCCTAGACATTGAACTTGTTAGATATTTATGGTCTAAAATAGTATTTTTCTTTATATATCTCTCTCTGTAATTCTATCGATCCAACTTATTTTGCGCGTACTTCCGTGGATTCACAATTCAAATGCTTCTAATCGCCTTATCATTTAATTAATTAGCGTCTACGCCTCCACTCTTTTGACCGATCTGAACCCCCCCCTTGTCCTCGATATCAATCTTACTCAGTTGCACTCTAGGATTCTGAGAAAAATATTGCCATTTAACTTACCTGAAACATTTTTTTGCATACTTTGTTGCTCTTTAGAGCCTGCTCAAAACAAAAGCATCTCTCTCGTATTATTTCATGGTCACTTTGTCGAGCAGCAGAAGAAGTGGTTTAATTAAATAAATTAACATTTTTTACAATAAATAACGTTTTTGTTCAAAACCGAAACACCATGTTTGTATTTTATATTATAACTAAATCTAAATTCCGGACAGGGATCGCTAGTATCATGAAATCTTAATTACTTACTGAAATATTTTTAATAGAAAAGGATCGACTCTGTACACATTTCCATATTATATTAATTTGATTATATTAATATCATCTAATTAGTTCATTGTTGTGTTTACCGACCTCTTTTGGTTCATTGTTTAGGTGTTTAATTTGGAGATAACGTCGTCATTGCCGATTGTTTTCGTAGTTCTTGGATTTAAGCTGATTTAAGTGTCATTGTTGTATGTGCTTATTGGTGAGCATTATATAAAATCCACTACCGTTAACATAATATATATTGCTATTTAAATTATTGTATTTTAATTTAAAACTAAAACGTTTTGATACATCTTGACTTTGAAAGAACGATGTATCATTTCACAGTTTGGTCAAAATTATAACAATAACTTTCTCATTAAAACTGTGTTACGAACATGTCAAATTTTACAATACTTTAGGAGATACCCAGAAAACAAAGTACCACATTTTATTAAAATTTTTGGAATAACATCAACTTGATTACAAATAAAATGATTTTACAATATAATGAGCCCGAAATCAAAAATATGAACTCAATTCACTTGGCTATTTTAAATTACACAGCGACATTTTTGTACAAATTTCACTTCATTAGCGATGAAACAAAACTCTCCCAAAGAACTCTGAAAATTAATTTTCAACATTTTTAAGCTCAGTATGTCAATTTGTGCTGTAAATGGCAGAGAAAACCATGTTTTTATAAGGCCACGATTTACCTCCGATGTAGTGATTAACTAAACCGTTATTGTAGTTGTGATTGTGACTGTGATTGTAAGATGTATCTTTGATTATAACGATGATTGGTAACTGATTATCCGTAATTCAGAGAGAAATAAACAGTCCACTAGAAACTAAACCTCCAACAGATAAATGTTTGTAAAATTGTGAAATGATTCCTCTTATTTAATATACCTACTCTTTTGATTTCGCCTAGATACTGTTATTTTAAAGTACAAAAAAAAACACAATTTTTCGCTCACGATCAAAAAAAATTACCGAGGAATCGTCTACCATGTATTCACGTACATATCAGAATAGTCTTCCTACGCATTTTCTAGAAACATTAATTATCTTCGAAGGTCTCCAATAATTGAGAGGCCCAATTTTATTTTATTTCGGCGTACCAAAAATCGATCGCCTCAGACGTACGTAGTTTTATATTCTGCGATGTAGTGCCTTGGGGAGTTGGAAGTTTTCTTTAATAAATACTAACTATAATAAATACTTACTAATAACATCTGCTTCTTTCGCAGGATAGAGCTAATTTGTCAAGAGACGGGGCCGTCCAACCTAACACTTACATTTTATATATTCATTGTATACCTTTTTTTTTTAGAAATAAATCGAAATGAGTTGTTTTTTTGATGATTTTAATTTTTTGTAAGGAATTCTTGCCAAAGACAATTCGTCTGAACGTTCAGACTATCCTGTTAACTGCTACGATGTCTACGTATGACATATTGGTTTAGTCTAATGGTAGGATACTCGCCTAGGGATTGAGTGGTTGGGAGTTCGATTACGGGTCATATTATTAGCACGGTTTGGGACGAAACTTGTGACATGTATTCCGTGGTCGCGTCACTACTTATTTGATGACAACTTGTATGGCGAGTTTAAGATTTAGAAACACTAATGAATTTTAATTTTCACCGAAAAAGAACCATTATTAATCACACTCCGAGCATAGTCCGCTTCGTGGATCGATGAACTTGGGTTGCCTTGAACTTGTTGATGTGGCCTGCTGTAAGTGTTGTAAGTTCTTAAATCTTAGTTCAGGACGTAATGGCCGATTACGATGACCAATTACGAATGATCCTCGAATTTTTCATATAGAATAGTATATTAGAGCGTGGGTATCTCGCTGGGAGATCCTGGGAGGCCCTGCTGCTAGGGAGACCTGTACCAGTCGTGGAAGAGTCCTTCGCCAGTTTGAAGAACTGCTGGAATATGGTTTCTCAACCCCGCTTGTTTCGCCTTTTTCCATTAAGGGCGTGTTATATATTAGACGTACTACCTATCAAATGGTAATTACAGCTCTATCTTTGTAGTTATGAAGTTAAATGAACTCACCGTTTCTGCTAATCAAAATGACCCATAAACTTTAATTGCTAAAATTCTACTAAATTTGCTTCAGTTTTTCACAAAATGGCGATTTGATACTCATAATAAATAAAATTATCACGAAATCTTAGTGTGTTTGTGTTAGCGTGTAATCAGTGCCATCTGGTAACGTTGGTTTCGTTAGCGTCGTTTTGGCTCAGATTTAAGGCTGTAAAAGCATACCTATCTAGCGTAGCGCCGCCCGTACATTGTTACACAGAAAATGCCATTAGGCAAAATGCTAGCCATCTGGTAGCGCTATTGCTTGCTCAACGTAAATTGGCGTGCGGCGACTTTGGAGCTAAAACCCGCCCCGCCCGCACCCGGCGGTAACCCCTCGCCCTGTCATTCAGTTCAATTTCGTATTTGCTCGGGAGCTATGACATTTTGATTACCAATATACACTGAATTATTATGTCCAAAATACCCAAAACAGTCCGGGATGGTGCAAGAACAATTGCCAATGAAGTATTAAAGGTTTGCGAAGCTGAAAAAGCAAGTAATGGACCGATATTACCGTTTACTGGATGGTCTCTTTAGTGTTGCCCGACCAAATTTCTATTAAAGGCTTCGACACCGGTCACCGGACATTATGTATTGTGTAATAAATTTACACCCTGGCAACTTCTGTTGCGCGACAGGGACGCCCTCCCTCGCACGCCAATTTATACTGGTACGTCTATAGTGATGGACATTTGTTATCATGACGGCGTATAGCAGCTTTCCTTGCGAGCTAGTGATGGGTCCGCTCTGTACTCATTACTACAATGTAGTACTACATTACATTGAAGTGCACATTTCGCACGTTTTGAAGTGTAGTGCACACTACAAACTACAAACACCAAAGTTATTGAAAGTATAAATTTCAAAAAGTACACTTCATTTCAAAGCGAACACTACAAAGTACACACACTTCATTAATTTTTTACGTGAAAATTTTGGGAAGTTGACCTAGATATATGAAGAAATCTCTGGAAACTGAAACAATCCCCCCTCCATGGTTTGAACGATTTTGGGACCCATGAAGAAATTTTTGGGAAGTTGATGTAGCTAAACGAATAAATCTCTGGAAACTGAAACAACCCCCGCCCCCCATGGCTTTAGGTCGCCAAATGTTACTTTGGAGAAAATATGGTCATTTATGTTAAATATTTTCCTCGTTGACCTTTTTTTTTTACTACAATTACTTCATTACATTACTTCACTTCATTAATACTACAATTACTTCACTTCATTTCGTAGTACTACAATTATTTCACTTCAAGTAGTTTTTACTACAATTGTAGTGTACACTTTGTAGTCTTCAAACTGGTGAACGTGTGTGTGTTGTAGTCTTCATTTTGAAATGTAGTTTTTCCCTTCGCTATTGCGA
>JADDOH010016651.1:0-38109 GCA_016648135.1 Agrypnia vestita
AGTGGGGGCAGTGAAAACATCTAAATCAACGAATTCTCAGATTCACTACACATAATCCGTGAACATACATTACTCAAAGCATAGACAATATATCGGTGAAACCATCAATTTGTACACGTAATTCTTAAAGCGTAGAAAGTATAAAGGCGGCACTACACTAGACGATTTTTATTCATTTTGCGGTCCTATTTTAACTCCTAAATTAAAATAGGACAGCGGCACCGCAAAACGAATACGAATCGCGAAGTAAGGTGTCGGCTGAAAGATCGCGCACTCGGGTTTTTTATGATATCTGACGACTGCCTGAACAAAACGAGGTTATGTCACCATGTAAATATTGGGGGGTTAAGGGAAAATTTTTATTAATGAATATGTATTTTGTCAATTAAGTTTATTAAATATGTTTTTTTTATAACAATACAACAAAAGTTTATTTCTTACAAATATAGAAACATAAATAAACATACACCGGGTATTATTAATTTTAAATGAACCTTTAAAAGTACGTCAAGTAACAAACACTCGATGCGAAAAATACAAAAATCAAAGAGATTCTAAGTCATCATTTACGTTTGAATTCATTCAGATTCTTCCGCATTTCCAATTTTCTATCTTTTTATCAAAAATGTGTCTAATGTCATTTGCGTTTCTTGTTTGCGCTGTGTAAAGCACGTGTAAAGTGGGTGGTAGACGTACAACATAAAGTGCGCGGTTTTTAAGTTCGCGAACTTACTCGGCTCCACGTCGGTGACAGACGTGAAGCTTGCTCACACCGTATCATTTTTATGAGTTTAATCGACCGTCTTTTGAATTATAAGATAATCAGAATTTCGTAAGTGTTCGCGATTAAAATTTTAAAAATATATTACGTTTTAGTTACCTACTTAAACTAATCCAGTCCAGAAGTGTGACAGTTCGAGAAACAGAACTATTGCCACAGAATAGAGAATATGCTATCGCTCAAAGGATAAAAATTAGAAATACTGTCGCTTTGTGGTGACTTTGGACTAGACTAGTGTAGAATGAGACACAAAACGCAAAATAAATTTTGAAAAACAAGGTCCATGTGCCATTAGAATCTTGTTATAAAATCATATAAAGCAGCCGAATCTTGCAACTTTCAACACTTCAAAATGACTATTTTAATAATATCCGTTACCTACATAATGTTGATATGCACAGAAGAAATTAATAATGCAGTAAGAACCTTGTTCACGCAATAACTTATTAAATTGTTATTCAAGGCCCGGTTGTTTCAATTTGGATAAATAAAAGTTCGTTTAAAAGCATAGATTTTTACAGAAACGGATTTCAGACTTGTCAAATTTAATTTTTGACAGTTCAGAAACCAATAAATTCACTAGTAAGTAGAAGTTAAAATATTGTATTCATTTCTATTGGTGAAAAACTCTTTGAATATGATAAGAATGACCTTGAATATAATTTCTCTAAAATGCCAGTGAATGATGGACTCACTAGAAAAACAGATTCACTGTAACATATACATGCACAGAGGAAGCATTTAGAAGGTTATTAGCGTACAGTTTTCATATAATGTACATTTTTTAATGTTGCATTCTGGGAATTAAATTTTCTTGAATCATACTGTGAAGGGTTGGTGGCAATTGGGAGGCAAACGAAACACTTGAAATTAATTAAAAGTTTTATTAGTTAACCTAAATCACAGGACATGAATTTAATCAAAGCACCGTTATTTAATTCACATCAATTTTGTGATTCACACTACTTGTCACTCCTGAATATTTCACAAATATGTAGGTAGGTACTTTTCTATTTCGCTTTATTCTTGCCTGTTAATTGTTTGTGGTATTGGATAGGTTCCCTTTTCTTGCTTCTATGGTTGTGTCGTTTGTTAAACAACTGAACTGCGCAGCACGATGCCCCCATATTTATATCTACCTGTGTAGTCATTTTCACTTTGGTGTAAACGGTGCAGAGAGCTGTAAAATCTTTGACTACTTGCAATTCTTTCTGCTTCTATCGAAATGTGATAATACTGTAACGAGCTGTTCGTTGACATTTGACAGTTCCATAGAAAAGTGTCACATGCGCAGAACGGCAGGCCGGTATGCCCAGTGGTTGAAATAAGAACTAACATGATTAATAAATAGCGAAGAAATGGAAGGGTTCTTACCCGAGTAGAAAAACAAAAGAGAGCTGTTCTTTTGTGTTTGAATAAAAAATAGGAGTAGTATTGCGTTGCGAGCGATTGTAAAATGTTAGAGATAATGTACAAGCGATAATAAAAGATTTATTTTACGAGTTGTGCCATTTCATTTTACGAGCGAGCCACGCCACGTAACAATACCTACATTTGAATTATTCATAAAATTTTTGTCATTAATGCAAATTAACTTACCTAGGCCAGTGGAGGTTCTGTGACCAGTCAAGGTATGTCGGTAAATAATTCTGACACGACAGGAAATCAACGAGCTACCCCGACAACTGCCCAACACACTCTGCTCCTCAGCAATATTGGTAAGTTTCGATAACTTTGTATATTCCAACTCAAATTACTAAATACATTACAATTAATGGGAATCAATTGCAATTCAAGGCATACAGGATGTCTAGTTACCTGCATATTAAAAATTCATTTGCTTTGATACAAGTAAAATAAAATGATTAAAACCTTGCAAAAAAATCTAGTTCAAATTTCTGCACAGTGCAATATTGTTGTCACTTATCTCCTTAACTATTGATATTTCACGTAAAGTGTAAAAAATATTTCCTATTTAAAATTGAATGCAGAATGCCCTGAAGTGCTACGAAAAACATTACCACGGAAACTGTGTGTTGGAGTAATATATGTATATTAGTGCTTGACAGACTTGACTTAATTTTTGACCATAAGAATAATCCTGAAAGCATCTACATTTTACTAATGTTTATAGAAAAAATCTTTTTTATCTTGTATGTAATTTTTAAATAAATATTTAAGATCTTTGAACCTGATCACAGCCATTTTGACGGGGTTATCCTATTCACTTGCTTGCCCTGGTCCAAAATAGTGAAGTTCCCAAAAAATTTTTTTTCCAAATTTATTTTTCGAAAATTTTTATGTACTTAATTCTTATAACTTATAGGAACTGACATGTTAAAGTATCGTTATTTTTGACAAGTTACAGCTAGTAAATATATTTCATTCAATAAAATTAAATGTTTCAGTGTCATCTGGTGGTCAAGTGGTGCGTGTGGCGAGTGGGGGGGGACATCTCCTGGGGCCTGCACTGAGGCTACAAGCTGCTTCTCCTTCTACTCCTGTTCAGGTCAGTTATTTCTATAAAATGTCCTTATGTTAATGCTTTTGTGTGTCGACAATTCTGTATAGAGTGGTCAATCAATTACAATATGTTTGTAAAATACACATTAGTCAATTATGTATTTTACAAACATATTGTAAAACAAGTACTATTTTTTAATTTTTACGTTAATTTTAAAAATTATATCGAGAGGCGATCAACTGCACTGCAGGGAAAGGGAAGGTGAACAGTGCTTTGAATGCAATTATTTCTAATAGGAACATGTCAACCGACGCGACACTAGCGGTACACAATGGAATTCTGGTACCAACACTCATGCATGGAGGTAAAGTCTGAAACTGGCAGAAGAGGATCGAAAGTAAACTGAATGCAGTGGAAATGGGATTACCTAGACCACATATATATGTGGCTAATCTATTAGCATAGTGACCAGAATTAAAAAGGGTCACACAGGCGGTTTGGGCATGTTGAGGGAATGAATGAAGAAAGAATGATAAGAAGGATATATGTCGAAAGTGTTTTGACAGCGTCAAAAGGAGAGTACGGCCACAGAAGATATGGCATGACCAGGTTAACAGGTACTGGAAAATGATTCTTTTAAAAGGAGTGTGGGGCTTCATTTTCTCTTGTCTACTCCGCAGAGAAACGGCATTATTAAATGGGTACCGCGGCACAGTCTTGCATACTCAGCCAAAGTTATTCATGATGTTCCGTAGACATTCAGTATCTATTACTCTGGGTTTTTTTAATCCTCAAGTTTGAGGTATGTTTAGATAAGAATGGGACTTAAAAAAACTGCATAAATAAAAATCTTCCACTGTAAGATAAGACTTTGTTTCAATGTACGACATTGTTTCAATGTATTCAATATAAGACAGCGAACATGTGTTGATTGCCTGAGTTGTATCAAACAGGTTGCAACCAATCAAATTTGTCTCTTCGTACTAGTAGTTATATCATAACATTTATATCATTGCTACATGTAATACTTGATATGTACGCTGACACACTTATGGAAATTTATTGAACACATACTATGGATATGTGTTTATGACTGCTCAAAATTATATTGTGTGCATAATTAGGACTGATTTTATAATTCTGATATTTTACCTTTTCATGATGATAATATTCAATATGTATATTGGCAGGGACGAGTGGGCAACACTGGTGTGATGTTAGGAGGGCAGGCGCTCAAGTTGCAGGCCTCACCGATTAGATTACACCAGGTCTATAATCTCTTTTTCTTTTCTTTTAATAACACTTTATTTTATTGATTGATGTGGCAGTTACTTTGTGGTGCAACATTATTATTTTGATTTACACTAAATTGAACTCTGTCATACACAGATTGAGTTATATTCATCACAATTATAGTTTCGAGAGGAATAGTCCCTCATCATCAGGTGCAATTTATAACAAACCTAAATACTGAAATTTTGTCATCTTATTCGAGTGGAGCAGCGGGTCGCGGAGCAGTGGGGAGAATTTTTTTGGAATTTAATCGGAACATGTCAAGGATCGGAGATATCTGTGGTGTTGTTTATGAGTGTTATCTCTGAATTTAAGTTTTTTTGGTTTTTGACGGTTTCCAAACTGTTCATTGTTAATCTTGTGAGTAGTTTTAGTCTATGACTGATTATCAATTCCAACAAATATCTCCTAAATATTCTTTTGATATTCATGTATAGTGTAAATCAAAATATTTTATTTTCTTTTCCTTCTTTTTTAATAATACTTTCTGAATAAGAATGAAAGTTTTATATATTACATGTTTTTTATTAAATAGTTTTTGACCCTCATTTCAAACCCGTTTTGTTCTATTACAGGGTGCCGTCAGTGGGACCAACAGCCCGGGATCAGGGAGAGTTATATTGGCTAGCGGAGCCAGATTACATGGTCTTAAGTTGTTACCAGTTCATCAGACTTTGTCTAGAGGTATTTATTGTACATGGTTAAATCTAAAATTATTAACACATCTTCGGGGGTGCAGGTATTGATGCCTGTTCGCTTGATTAGCCTCTAACTGCGGGACTGGTCTTAATACCTTTATATCTTTTGTGTAAATTCTTCTGTAACTATCAAAAAAATCTCATTTTTCCGTTGGATATCATATTCCATCCTGTAGATGAAATTTAAAATTATTGTAACACAGCAAAAAAATTAACATCTCATTTACATGGGTATAAAAATGTATGAAAAGTAGAGTATGAAAGGTATAATATAAGAAATACAGTAGAACCTCGTTAATTCAAAATTCAAGAGACCCAAAAAAAATTTCGAATTATGCGGAACCCGTAAATTCAAAATTCAAAGTAGTAAAATAATCATGATGCGATTGCGAAATACATGTGTATTTTTGCATATTTCAAGAATTTTTTGCATAAATCATTTCGAAAGTGCAATATTTATTATCAGGGTTCGAGGATATATATCCGCTGATGTATATCATGACATATATCACGATATTTATGGCTTGATTTTTATTTTTGATATTGACTTTCTGCAGTCGTTATTAGATGGCACTAGTTGTATTTTAAAAAGTGCTACAGGTTATTATTTTTTTAAAATAGATATGAATGAATGAATACGTGTCGCATCAATATTCTTACTATTTTTCACAATACGCTAAACGCTTGTGCTTTGAAAATAGGACTAACTTGCTGGTGTCCTGAAATGGGGCTCGAACCACCAGATCACTAGGCGAGCATCATGACCATTACACCAACAGGCTACTCAATTAAATTTCTCTCTCATTATGATGAACAATGAATGAGAGGGCATAAAATTAATCTTGCTCTAAATAAATAAGCCCACGTTACACCATTACATATTAGTGCTGCGTTCTAAAAGCATATGTACGAAGATGCACGAAAAACATATTTTTATACACGCACTAAGCATTTTTAGGATAATGTGAAAAGTAAAATACCTTTGCTTATATTTAGGGAATGGAATAAAAGAACACCAGTTGAAATGTGATGATTTATACTTTATATATTTATTTATCTTTGTTAGGTATTTTTTTACTACAACTATTGTTTTTTTATGATTTCTTAACCTAGCGAGGATGTCCGAAAAAACTATAAGAAGATTTCATTGAAAAATATTGATCGGTTTTTGAAATATGGCAAATTAACAAAAATATTTTTTTTTTCGAAAACCTGATTTTTTACCAGTTAGAGTTAGCTCACCAAAGTACATGAGGGATGTGTGATAAAATACTTAGTTCTTTTTACAGACTGTTGTAGAAAATTGATTTGAATAATGAATTTTTTTTAACAATATTTTCATATGTATGTTCTGAGAACACAATTACTGGATTCTGTCCACAGAGGGATATTTATTAATTAAGATAATATATTATTGGAATGCAATATGTTTAAGTGAAATCAATATATTATCCCACACAACATTATATGTGGAACTAAATAATTAAGATAAATAAATAAATAAATATGTATGGAAGTCCTTATAGGGTGGCCTAGAGCTTACGAACCGTAAGAGCTGACTAAGTGATCACTCTACACAATGTAACGTTCCAATTTTTAAAATATAGAGTTCTCATTATCAGGGTTGAAAATCTATGTATACTATGTCATGTTAAGGACTATTTTTAGATGTATCTAGCATATTCCATTCGAATATATAAAGGAAAAGGATTTGGGACATACCTATATACAAATTTCAAAAAATGAACAATGTGTGGATGTTCTTGCGGTGGAATTTTGTAGACTGATAAAGATTTCCAAACACGTTTCCCAGATAAATAGCTTTGTTTCTATGAGTCTTCTGTACTTAACCTTAATTAATGAATTATTTGTTTAATGTTGAATTAGTTAATTTTTAATGTTGAAAATTTGCATTTATTATTAATTTTTACATTTTTCACTGTGTGTAACAGGAGGTGGTACTGTTGGAGGCAGACAAGTGTACGCACGCATTGTCGGTCCGGCAGTTTCTACGGCGAGTCCTGCGGCTTCCACTGTAGTCAGGGCTGTTACCCCGGCGGCTCCCACCACCCCGAACACAAATCCAGCCACCACCAGAAATCACTAGTGTGGGAACATTGAATCCGATGAGACCAATAATTGTGATCGTCGAAAAGTGGGAATACTCCGCCGGTCTGGTTGAGCAACTCCCGAATACTTGTTTTATTATTTTGAATAATTGACGGATGACGTGTCTTCCATGACAAGTAAACACGAGACGAGTTTTCTAATTTTTCGCACAGAAGTGGTCCAAATCGTCACTTGCCAATGAAAATGACAAACTGAAAATTTTTAATTCTTGTTTGCTTTCGAGATAACTAATACTAGACATTTATAATTTATTGATTTAAAATTTTTAAAATTGATTATCAAATCATTCCTCTGTATGTGGGCATAATCAGTTATAGCATAGTTGGTGAATAGAACCTACAAACTTGATGAGTAATAAAATATTGCTTCAAGAAGCATACCTTCTTAAGATCCTGGAAATCATTTAATTTTTGCTAAAATGATCTCTAGCTAATGTTACCTTTATGATAAACAGATAATTTATTCAAGAAAATAAAATGTCCATTTCTTTTCACAATTTTTTTCAAAATATGTATATATGTTGATTAATCCGTCTTGATGACTGTGAATATGAATTTGAGGATATTTTCTCCTATCTGCCTGCCTCTCCGAGATGGCGGAGAGATGAAATAAATTATTACAAAAATACAGTGGAATACATTTTTACATTTTCCCACAAATAATGTCATAATCTCAAATTTTTAGTCCCGTTTCAGCGTCACTAAATCTGGTACAAAAAACAAACGAGATTCGCAGATAATGTCAAACTTTCAGAAGTAAAAATGCATTTTTAAAAATTTATTTATTTCCATACATACGTCTACCAGTGGCGTGCAGTGGGTATAAACCTAGGTTATGCTGTGACCGACTATATACCCATGTTTAAAAAAATATACACCCATATACGTATATCGGTATATACATATTTTGTATTTTTTTAAACTGTATATAATGAACTTTTAGCTTTACTGAGTCTCTTTAATCCACAAAAATTACTGCACTATTAAAGAAGTATTGTAATCAAGGATTTTCTAAATAAATAGATATTTTATATACAGGTAATAGGGCAAAATTTTTCAATATATTTCGAAGAAGTTTTATGTATAATTAAAACGGGAATAATACTAATTTCAAATACATGTTTCTTTTCACAAAAATAAATCAATCATTTTATGATATCATCGATAGCAATGTTGTCGTAAATAAACATTTTCAAATTGCGTATAAAATGTTCAAAAACCTATATTTTACGAAGTTTCTTAATAAATTACCATAAACTAATTAATGTAAATAGAAACAGATTGAATTTGTACTGTTGAACTCGGTAATTCTTAAAAAATAATAAAAGAAAAAAAATAACAAACTTACTCAACATAATCATTAATAAATATTTGACAGATAGAATTCACCATAGAAAAGAGAAATAGAATTCACACAAAAAACTTCGGGTGGAATTTGTAAAATATGTCATTTCTACAAGTGACGTGTGCGCAGTTCTCACGTCACATTGGACCTTTCGAAGAAACATGCTATTGTATGAAAAATTTACTTGTCCATTACAAAAAACTCGCACACCTAGAGATGAGTCAAAATACACAATTCAGGACGAGTTCTTTCTCGACTTGACTAGATCTGTGGAACAAATTTGTTGGGCGCAAACAAGTGAGATAAATTATGAATTGACATGAAGTTGGATACAGAAACGTCGGAAATAAAACATCTAGCCATAGGACAAATTATGGCTAGAATTTTAAATTGATTTCTTCTTAAAATAGGGATTATTTAATTAATATTTGTTTCCCAAAATCTTTACTAAATGCACAGCCTTTTGACTTGTATGCACTGCACGCCACTGATGTATAAATATCTATAATTCATCACTCTTGGCTCTACAACCCCTGGTGGGTCTTGTCCTGTCCTCCTCACTCATCTCGGTTTTGTGCTAGCTCTTTCCAGTTCAGAAGCTCCAAGGCAGATACGTCTTTGAGGATGTTGTCGCTCCGTCTTAATTTTAGTCTTCCTAAGCTCCTTCACCCCATCGGCCTTGAGTTCAGCAGGAACTTTGGAGCTTGATGCTCAATCATTCTCTCCACATGCATGACCCAGCCACCAAAGTCACCTATAATTATAATCTACAATTCTATCTCCAATTGTATGCTCTATTTCCGATATGTTGAAATCAAACGAGAGCATATTGAAAATTTATGTACAAGTGTTGTAGGTAACAGATTCCAAGGAAATACCTGGCATGATTACATAAACTTGATATTGTAATAGAACCTTCAACAATCAACGAGAATGCATAAGAATGTGAATGAAAGTGAACGAGGCTAGAGTGGCATGCTTGGACAGAATAGTATGGTGTTCTCTTCTCTCTGCTTACCCCTGCAGAAATATGGTGTGATGGTGAGTACATAACTCGCAAAACATAAAAGAAAACCAAAATTTTGCATAAAAATCGGCACAATTGATAATAATTTCCATGGAATGAATGTAAATAATTGGAAATACATAAAGAATAAATTGTGAGTAAGTTATAACTTATTTATTTATGACAATGTTGAAGAATCAAAAGACAGATAAAAGTATATATATTCTGGAAGGGGGTCTGATCAGAAGGACTAAGTAGAGTAGCGTGGATTGGGGGGTGACGAGTTTTCATAAGTTCTCCTTGGCAATTTGTAAAATGTTTTCCTCATTTGCCGAGGTTTAGCGACAGCCACGACAGGCACACGCAGGAAGGGGCTCAGAATTATTTCTATTTATGAATATTTCCATAATTAAAATAATTTTCAATTAGGGAGAGTATCTATGCATAAAATGCATTTTGAGAATAATATTTTTTGTTCACCGATCTTGTTGTTTACGACATGTTTTGTATTTTATTACTATTTTTCATATATTTTTTGAGCAAATATAAAACAATGATTATATTTTATCACAAATTAAAAAATTACTTAAGTTAGTACATATTACACTGACAGATTAATTACTGTCAATTTACACTTTTCCTTACTTAAAACATTTTGATTCAGTCCCCAGAAATGTAGTGTAGTGTAAAACCAGTGTTGTGCTGTATTTTAAAAACGAAATGAAATAAATACATATATTGGAAATCTTGATTTAGAACTGGGTGCCCAAAGCCGAATTTGGCTCTGATACCTCTATGTTCAATGTTGAAGAGGCGTAGCGAGATATCCCTGAAATTTATACCAAAGACGATTGCCACAAGGAATGATTTTATTATATTTGTCGAAAAAAAATTCACATGTTAGTAATGTTTTGGTATTTTAGAAAAAAAATTCTGTGACATATTTAAAAAACTTCTATGGTTGGTAAAATAAATCATTTTATGAATCAGATGTGGTACACGCCTGTGTTGTTAGATCAGCTCTGATTGTAGACAATTTAGTAGAATATGATAATATGTAATTAGAATGCTCGTGCCAAACTTTGGTATATTACCATTTGAACTGTGTTTTAACATTTTTCGCAATGTATTAATTTGCTAATTATTAGCAAGTAAAACTAGGATCTTACACTTCTTTATCTTTTCATTCAAAATTACCACAACATTGAATATACCAATTTTTGATAACTTTGGTATTTGAACAAAAAAAATAGTCATGTACATAAAACAAAAAACTACCCTTCCATTCACCATGTTCCTTCAATGTTTTTTTTTTTTTTTAAATTTCTTATTGGTTAAGTAAAATTAAATCTGAATTTGTAAATACTTAATTAAGTAGGTTAAAAATAAAATTAATCTCCGAGCAATGGGGTCGCAAGTCATAATTTTTAATTTTAGATGAGAGGAAGCAGTGTAAATACTGCATTAAAATAACTCGATACAAGATGAATCACTGAAACTGACCATTTAAACCACACGCCACATATCCTTGTACTGTAATTTTATTATAAATAAATTTTTAAGTTTACTTCAAATGGGGTGCTTTTTTTATCGCTCTAAAATTATTAATTTTCACTTGATGCTCTATTGTACTCAATGTACAATATTTAAAAATTTTAAAAATATATATTTATTTTTTCAACACATTGAAGAGTGAGTTTGTGAGTTAGTTCTCATACATATATGTAATACAATTTTTATTCTTATTGAATCACATAAATTGTTTTTTTCTCATTTGATTGAATGCTATAAGACTGTAGATATTATATTAGATAATTTGGTATATTGTACAGTAACCTATCTTTATAAATAAATGTAAATAAATTGAGTATGTGAGTAAATTGAATGATTTTTATGATTTTTGAAGCCCTTTTGAACTCTGAATTTGGTAAATTATTTAAAAGTGCTAACCTCACATTTACTGCAAAAGTTACCATAGTACATGCACATTCGTGCTTTTATGGCATCAAGTCAGTATAAATAAAAGTGTCAAATTGGAACATTTAAATAAATTAATCTTTCACCAACCGCGAGGGATGCTTTTTCATAAACCGCTGATGGTAAGACTAGGATTTCATATAAAATATAGGGGACTAGGGAAATATCAAAATAAATCTTTATTCTTTGAATAAGTTGAGGTTTTTTGTTTATAATATGTATTTTCAAATTAAACTAAACACTTGTTCTATGAAAGTAGGACTAACTTGCTGGTCTGGAGTGAGGTTTGAACCCGCGATCTTTGGATCAGTCCTAAACGAGAGTCCTAACCACAAGAACAAGCTACTCATTTGAATTTATTGCTTTATAATAATAATAAAAATACATTTATATAGCGCCGTTTTTATGAGTACTTACCTCAAGGGCGCCATGAAGTTTTAATTATCCCATTTCAGATTCTGAAAGCTCAACGTTAACAGGATGCATGTCAGTTGGACCGTTTTTCCCAATTGTTCTTGCTAGCTCTACAATCTCCAACAGATAAATCTGTAAGATATTCTTAAATTACATATCTGCGGTTTGGAAAGTAAATCTGATAATTTTCTTTTTAAATATGTTTTTTATTTATGGAATGTTTTAAACAAAAAACAATTACAGTTGCCGGCAAACTTCTTGAAATTCTTTGACGTGGTGAGGGAATGCGCAGAAGACGAAATTTGGGTCTCTTTGGTGGAAAGGTAGATGCGCAAACTTCCCCCCACTACACCGTAGAATTTCAAGATGCTTGCCGGCTAGTGTAACAAAACTGTCTTATCTAAAACTGACTGATTATAATTGCGAGGCTCGAATTTATTACAAGGTAAAGGACTGTAGTCCAGGGCTTCTAAATTGGTATGGGGGCCCCAAAGCTATAATGCCAATATGTAGAGTCTGAAATGTATTTATGTTTTGATTACTTAGTAAGTGAGAAGAGTATTGTTATACATATTTTTACATATGTCTTTTAATAAATCTTTATAATCCCAGAACCCCCTTTGAGGTTGAATCCAGCGCTTTCTGAAAATTATATTTAACAGAGAAAAAGGTTTTCTGTTTTGTTAAAAGGAAAGTAAAAAATGTATGTATGTACATCTTGTGGTACGTTCAGTATGTTTCGCCATGGTTTCGTCTTTTTACAGAATGTTGACTTTGTTTGACTTTGTTGATAGGTACGTAATTTTCATTTTATTATAAATTTAATGCCTCGTGGCTATTTATAGTACGCCTGTGCTCGTGGCCGGTTCATAAATTGTTTGTAAACAACAAACCCCGAATTTTACAATTACCAGTGATTAAATTTTAGTTGTAGCTTGTAGCCATAAATAAAATAAAAATATCAAGCCACCATATTAGTAAATATCGCTAATGTCAGAATCTGTCTGTTTTTGAAGTCGATTGAACCCACATTTCTATTAGATATTGACGATTTTGACCAAAAACGAGCGTAAACATTGATCCGCAATGGAGTCATGTTTGGCTGTCGAAAAAGATATTGACAATGCGTTGGCGAAGTTTACTGGATTGGGAGAACATTCAGAAAGAGTTTTGAAAGATGCAGTAAATCACATACAAAATCTAAAGCAGGAACTCTCTGAAGGTATGTATTTAACAAATAGGTTTAGAGTTTCATATTAGATTCATGTTTTTCAATTGGCGTGATGTCGATGTAAGACCTCGCGTTCTCATAAGAAGACAAAGTGCAATGAACTTTCTTTGTTGTTCCATTCAAAAGTGCCATTCACATTTTTGCATTAATGTGTCTGTTATGATTTCTTTAATGGACCGGTGCCCCTGTAAACGGTCCAATGAAGTTTTGACTATTATTTTTGTTGCATTCATTATTTCCAACAAACTAAAATAGTCCTTAATGTTTATTTGTCTAGGTTATCAAAATTAAATAATAGTCCTCCGCCACATACGTTTTAATACTTATTTGTAAATTTGTTAATTTATGGCAGTCCTAGACGATTTGATAATTTTTTCAAAAAGAAAATTTCCAAATCATCGTAGATGATTTGGTAACTTCAAAGAGAAAACTATATAACGCACCAGAAGATACCCTGGCTATGGTAGGTCTTAACTTGATTGCATATTTTTCAAGTCTGCAGTAACGGCGGGTAGTTGCCAATTTAGTTGTTTGTTATTCAAAATTATTTCATTAGTTTACCAAAATAATGAAATAATTTTAATATTCGGATACCACCACCACTGTTCTTGTTCTCTTATCACAGCTAAATAATAAAATCCAAATGGCTATTCATATTAATTATTAAATTATAATAAAGTTATTACTTCAATGTAACAATTATTCAAATATTAGTTTTAGTCTAAATTTAACCATTCATCAATTAGCTTAGCGTTAGTCAATTGGTATATGTATTGGGTTAGGTTTTAAAATAGTTTAGGTCCTTGCTTTGTTATTTTTAAAAACTCACATGTTTGGTAAAAATATAGAAAAAATATTTTTAGGGATTCTAAATTTCAGTGGTAGGTATGGCAAAGAGATCTATAGAAAAAATAGTTTTTTTGGTTAAAAAACATATTTAATTGTTATTAAGGCAAATGAATATCCCACTGCCGTAATGATAAAGTTGTTTTTTATGCTTAAGAAATATTTAAATAAATATTTAATATGTCAATAGGATCAACAGAAAGATGACAGTAAAAAAAGTTTATTTTTTGCCATTTATCATACTAAAAACAATTGCGAATTGCTTTTTAGGATTCCGCAGTACTCTGGTTGCGTTATATGGTTGAATTGTATAATTCTGTTGAAATCTAACCTGCCTCTTTATTTGCTATTAAAGTTTGGATCATATTTTCAAATAAGTAATATAATTATATGTCCTGTTAGGTGTTGTTTGTTTATGGTCTTGCCACCAGGTAGAACTTGACGGTTATTTGGAAAAATAATAATGTATTTATATCGGCTTGTATCTTTGCTAAATATGTAAACCGCAATGGAGAAGTTTCATGATATTGTTATATATACATTTGACTTAATGGAATTGCAATATTATAAAATATCAAAACTTATAAACCAGTGAAAAGTTTTTTGAAATCTGTCAATAAATAAGACAGAGAAAGAATATTAATGTTAGTGTATTTTAGCATGGAATGATTGACCTCCAACTTGCCTGTGGCATTACGTGTCTCCATAGCTGCCCGCCGGAGTACGAGCCGCGATGTACACGGGTACGAAAGGTGACATCACGTGACTACCGGACGAAACAAAATTATTCATGCAAAATGCAAATGCTAAATTCTATAACTTTGTTAGTTTCTGAGATATCTTAACCTTTTCGTCACTAAGCTTCCAAAACTTTCGTGTGGTCCGAAGCGGGGTATCGAAATACCCCAGATCATATTCATATAAATGATAATAAAAAGTTTGTGACGGGCAACGTAACCCAACTGCGTCGCCGAACGTCTCTTCAAGAATTAATACTCACGCGTTACCAAACAAGGAACGAATGCAGCACAGTATAGCTGTCTTCTTCGTTTGCATGTGTGTTGTGGGGCTACCGCATTAGTTAGAGTGAAACAAATAATAACCGCAATAACTAAAAGATAAAACTGGGATACGGTATGAACATGCCCAGGTACTGTATGTACTGAGTGAAGATCACTTGACTGAACACAATATTTTTAAATATTATGTGCGTAGAAATTTGATGAACAAAAATGCGAAAATGTTCGTCACCATTTCCGTGAAGATTACAAAAAATAAGAATCAAATTGTTTCTATAATTATTGAGTCATCGAGTTTAAAGCGATCCCTGGGGAATGTGAATATCCCCTTCTGGTAAGGCAAGGTTACTTTTACTTTCAGACGCTTGTTCAATTTTTCTGAAATTTTGATTTCCATTCATTGAAAAAAAAGGAAATTTCTCCATTATGCAAATTGCATGAAAGTAATGTAAATAATTCATGTTTTAAAAAACACCAAAAACACATAAAAAAACTTGCAGCCAATAAGATACGAACCACGAAGATGCTCCCATAGGGACTCTGATCTAATCGGACCTTAAGGCTGGACAGCCGTTTCATAAACATGCGAATCTGTAAAATTACGTGGATAGATCATGTACTTTCAAGCCGTGCCTGAGATGTCATCTGAGCGTAAATCGAATAAAGCTTGCACTTTTGTCATATTTATGGTTACGTTGCTAAAACAGTAAGGTTTTGATAGAAAGAGATGGTCATATATTCTTCGCTTTTGTCGGCGTCAGGCATCCCCACAAAAGTATTTCATCTGTCAAAATATTTACTTATTTAACTTTTGACAAATGATCTTATATTATTTGAGTCGACTTATTATTTTCCGTAAATAATTTAAGAATCATATTAATAATTCTGAACTCCTTTTTAAATCAATGCATATCGTAATATGACGATACAAAACAATTACCTAGCCCCACATGCGTACTGCGTATATCAAAATGTATTATTTAAACTTTCGACAAATTCCTGTATTTTATTTACGTCCAATTATTACTTACTGTATAGAATTTAAAAAACATATTAATAATTCTGAAATTTGGCGTAGAAGTACGATTAATAGTGAAATGAGTGACGAGGAATATTCGGCCACATAAACATGTCTGACCTCTGCAGTGGCCAGACGGCATATAAACGGCATTTTGACGTATGAGGATGTCGTTTTTCATACTTTAGAATTTTTATTTTAAAATAATAATTAACGTGTTTTTAATAAAAAAATGTAGCTTTTCAATAGTGAATGAAGACTCAAAGTGCGAATATAGATACAATATACCGTTTGAAATCATATTTTTATATGATTAAACAAGATTTGAAAATCATCAAAATTATTGCATGTTTGAAACATTTTCAGTTTACAGTTTATAAATATAAAATATTTCTTAATTTCCTGCGTACGGATTCTAGATAATTAAGTAAACTTTATACGTATAAAAAAACATTATGCTTACATACAAATATTTAACAAATGTCTCTTCGCTGTAGAACAATAAAAACATTTTTTTTGCCGCGGCCTGTGGATTAATGCCTATATTTTCTTAATTATTGTAAATAATGTTCAGTTTATTACTTTTATATAAGAACAAAGGTTCTATCTAAGTTATTGCCCTAAAAAAAAATGCAATCCATCATATAAATTCTGATATAAATGAATAATAAAAACCAACATTTTCGTAAAAAACGCCGAAATATGCATTTGCAGTGAATGTACCGCCTTAACTGCTATGTTATGGTGATGAAGTTATATGAATAATTAAGTTATGAATAAATATTTATGCTTAATGTATTATTAACTGCATAGAAATTTTTAAATTTGAAGGGAAATAAAATTGAAAGAATTTCCGCAAATAAATATTCAGATTATTAATGAAGAGTCAATGAGTGTAAAAAATTCATTAGGTGAATTTTTTTCCTTTATTTTTCAGTTCCAGAAAATTTTGTGCTGACACCAAATCAAGTTGACATAATTAAGGACACAGTGGTTCGGTGTAAGGACATGCTACATCGATTAGCTTCAGGTTTCACTTTTATTTGTTTCCATTATTGTCATATTCCATATCCCTCTTATTACTATATATATATGTATTTAATTACACACATAGTATTCATTCCACCCGTTGCTATTGTACTAAATGATTGTTGACTCATTTACAACGGAATTTCAATGTTTTGAAAACAAAATGTTTTTATTCTTTACTGTACATTGTGATAATTTTGGACCGGATTAAATTAAGTTTAATGATTCTTACCTCTTGTAGTTAGTTTTACACATTTTGATTATCTACAGAAGAGATTAATTAAATCTCGTAACACTGCTTTGCATCTGATAAAATAAGGAAATGTTATAATTATTCTTTTGCATGTTGTAATTATCGTTGCAATGTTGTAATTATCGTAGCCATAATGTAATCCACATATAAACTTCTTTAGTAAATAAAACTTGCATTGATTATAAAAAAAAACCTATAAAGCAGCCTATATTGTATTATGGTCGTAACCTACAAATACTGCTACACAACGCTACACATTGACCTTTATTACATGAAATTGCTTAGGACCAGTTTTAACAATTTGGATTATAGTTGTTTTAAACTGTGAATCTTGTTTAAGCCGGTGCTCATGATTTCTGACATGTTTGACATTGTGGTGTCGAAATGTACAATATTAAGTAGAATGCCACATGCGCCAAAAATTTTGTTGTCACCAAATTGATACGGCAGTCCCTTAGAGTTTTAAGTGACTGCTATCCTTTACGATAGCTGATTTTCAAATGGACTTTATTTTATAGAACACCGAGACAGCCACGCTTGTGTATCCCGTGTGGGTAAAGCCATTGACCGTAGCTTTGTAGCGGAGCTGTCTGGGGCAGTCCCTCGTGATACCTTGTTTTCTGCTCCTGAACATCGCCCCCTTCTGGACAGAGCAGTGGCCCAGCACCTTTATAGACAGGGGCTGGACAGCGTGGCCGATACTTTGGTTCAGGTGGGCTATTTTAAAATAATATACAGTATTAGTTATAAACTGTTTGCATAATGTGTGCTTAAAGTCATGGAATTCAATATATCTGTTTCATAAAATCTAAATTCACATTAAAAAATCATGTTTTGAGATAATAAAAAAAATTCTGCGACATTGTTTCATTTTTAATCAAATACACAAATATATTAATAATATTGATAATATAATATGTGATTGGTGTGGTAAATTTTCACTCATTTCATAGAGTTTAATTTATAGGAGGCAGGATTAGAGGAAGAAACTGGTCGCGGAGAGCCTTTTGCTGGTCTTCATAGGGTGGTAGAGGCCCTTTCAGCTCGGGATCCCCAACCAGCTCTGGCCTGGGCCCAGGAACACGCCGATACACTGCACCATTCACAACTACCTTTCAAATTGCACAGGTTTGTTTAATAACCCTTCTGCAAAAAACTTTTTTCGCTTCTTTGTTAAAAAATCCATCGCGCACCATTTTTAAATAAAATTGAAGTAGAAAAAAAATAAATATTTAGTATGTTTATTTATTTTATTCTTTTTTTTATGAAATATACTTATTTGTAATTCATGTGACATATTTAAAGTAAGCAAACATTACGTTATTCACAAATTGTGAATAGCAACATATGCATTAGAGCTTTCTGGTTGATTGAATTCATTAATTTCAAACCTGTCAAAAACTTAAAACATCAAAATTGGTGGCATTACAATGTTATACAATAACTGTCAAGATACATACAATTTTCAGAATATGGCTGATTATATAATAATATTTGTAATATTTATCAGACTAGCGTTTCTATTGGCTGCTAGAAGAGAGGGACCATTGGCTGCTGTTCTTTACGCACAACAACACTTCCCACAATTTGTAAATAAACATGAAAAAGGTGAGTTTTATCTCCGTCCATATTTTGTTTTACTTTATTCTAATCGTATAATAGTAATATGTCTAATAATAGGCATGTACAATGAATAATTCTTTCAGAGATTCAGAGGACAATGTGTCTGTTGGCCTACGAAGGTGGTGCGTTGCCTGCCAGCTACTCCTCCCTGCGTGACGAAGCGCTATGGCCTGATGCCATCGAATTATTCCTCCGTGATGCCTGTGCTTTGCTGCGTTTGCCACCTTTGAGGTAAAGTTTTCACATTCCTATGCTATTCACTGCTGTATCGCTTAATTTTCTCACTGCATCCCACTAATGCCTTTGAGTTAGAGTTTGCAAAAAAAATAATTATGAGAAATCAAAATGTCCCCTTTGTTTGTGTCATCTAACTTTCACCTTTCTGTGCCATTCTTTATAAGAACCCTCTTTTCAACTTTGCAATCTTTTTATCTATATATTATATATGATACAGGATGTCTCGTAGTTATTAGTAGCAAAAATTTCAGGGGGGTCTTCACTATCATTCAATTTTGAATAGAAAATATTATAATAAATATACTTTGGATGAAATCTCGACAATTATGGAGATAAGCGAAACCGAAGTTTTAATTTTTTTTCAATTTTTTTTACTTCTTTGCTATAAAACAGAGGACTATTACTTTAGTAACTTGTATGGAATATTAAAAATTCATTCGCTCTAACACAAGTCAATTAAAATGCCAAAAACATTATAAAATACATATTTTTCAAATTTCTGCAAGGTTTCAATCATTTTCATCAGATACTCCCAACGTTTTACAGAAAATTAGTTAGATGTAGTGAAAAAAAGCAAACTTTGATGTCGCTTATCTCCATAACTGTCGACATTTCATCCAAATGTAAAGAATATTTTCTTTTCAAAATTGCATGAAGACGACTCACCTGAAGTTTTTGCTAACCTGTAAATTAATTATCATCACGCGGGAGTGCATTCAATTCAAATTTCTTTAACATTAATTAGAAAAAATTAAGTCTTCATTATTCAACAGTGGTGTGAGATTTATTTCCATTTTTATTTGATGTTTGCAGTCCACTTCAATCAGCGGTGAGTGTGGGTAGTCGTGTGTTGCCAGCCCTGTTGGACATCCGCATGAAAATGGCGCACACACACCAACACCACGCCTGGGCAGCCAAAGATGAATTACCAGTAGGCATAATATTTTAATTACTGTTTCTAATTTAAATACATACATAAAATGTATTTTTCTTTCTTCAGATTGGAATTTAATTCTGCAATTTATTCAGAATTAGAATTTAATTTTATATTAACATATACATAATATGTGGGTTATAAAAGCAAAAGCAGCAATATCCAAAAAAAAATTAAAAATGTTTTGAATACAGTCACCAAGGATTACTAATTTAAAATGTACCAAATTCTAGATTTTATGTATTATTTTTCCAAAATTATGTTTCCTATAATAAATCTCAAATTCAGTACATTTATGAATTAGAAATCCTCCATCACTGCATTTAATTTTTTTTGGATGTGTTTGCCTTTGCTTTTAAACCCCACACATGATTTATTTAGAAGTTATGTCACCTGCAAAGACAACAATAAAGTATTTTTATGACAGACGTGCATTGAAATACATGCCAATAATATAAATGTTAATTACCTAAATGTATTTTAATGGTTTACATGATTGCACACATTACTGACATTTTTTAAAATTAAATGGAAATGTAATAGGTAACTAATATCCTAATGTACTGTTGGCTTTATTACAGGTTGAGGTGGAAGGCGGTGGTCATCATTCAGTGTTTGCCTGCCCCATTCTGAGACAACAAGGATCTGATCAGAACCCACCAATGAGACTTTTGTGCGGACACGTTATTTCTAAGGACGCCCTTACTAAGCTGTGTCAGGGCATAAGGTAATGCTTTTTAAAAATTTTGGGGCATATGAAGAATTTAAAAAAAAATTAATTTGATTTCTAATATTTGCTTGCGTTAAATAAATAGAACACTAACTTGTCATGCAGACAGCCATTAGTAAAAACTAATGTTCTTGTGCACTTCTTATGATGGATAAATCTTTGTTAATCCTTGTATCGTATGCAATGAGTACAGTAGAACCTCGTTAATTTGAAATTCAAGGGATTAAAAAATCGTGATGCGATTGCGAAATTTGTCAAAAATTGTAAAACTCAAGAAAAAAGCCATTAATTTTGTGAAAAACATCTGCATTTTTCAAAAAATCATTTCGAAAATGCAACATTTGTTATGCTAATACAAGATCGTCAAATTTGTATTACGAAATTGAAATATTTGTTCTCACTCGCGAAAAAATTTTACTAATGTTTTTTCAATTTTGTCAAATTTCATAAAAAGAAATTGAATTATGTGAACTAATTTCTTTATGGCGCAAAGGGCTAAAAAATTTGTTGAATTATGAATTATCGGTGTTAATCTAATATGAAATTAACATTTTGGGACTTTGATCGAAAAATTGTTTGCGGGTTTGAAAAATTTTGAATTATGACGAATTTCGAATTATCGGGGTTTTACGTTATATGTAGTTAAAAAAAAGTTTAACGAATTGGTATAAATGTAATATTAATATATATATATATATTATATATATATATATATATATATATATATATATATATTATATATTTGTGCTACAACTGGATTGACCACTGTCGACATGATAGAATATCCAGTCCGTTCTATAAATGTACCACCTTTTTATGTACATATTCAGGCACGTCTTGTAAATATTTTATTTTGTTGTGTAAAATTTTGCAGTGCATCTGGGCCAAGTGTCCATTGTTAAAATCCATAATATTTTATTTTCAGGTTAAAATGCCCGTATTGTCCACTGGAGCAGGCACAGAACGAGGCGAGACTCATATATTTCTAAACACCGTATGCTGCGTACACAGGATTTCATCGCTAGTAATATAAAATACAATTGACAATATGCCGGAGGGAATACGATGAACATTTTTTAGCTCGTGTTGACCCATTTGTAAATGTTTTGAATATTAGATTATATTATGTGTAGTAGTTTCGAATTTTAGTTAAATTTTTTCAAAACATTGAACTCTTTGAGTTATCACGGACTTTTCCTGTCACGGAAACGAAACCACTTCTGTTTTATTGTTTTTACGAGTTTGGACGCAAAATGTATAAAAAATTCACTCCATAATTGAAATGTAATACAGTTTTGATTGTGAATGATTTTTATTTGCCCATTATATTTAAGAAAAAAGCTTTTGGTTGCAATTCCTTATCATCGCAAAACATTTTATATATTTAAGACGTGAATAATTTTCAAAACAAAGAAACATACTTAGTACATATTATTGTGATTTCATTGGTTTAAAAATAATTACTATCCACAAAATTCTGCATGCAAAATCTTTTTATTATTTGTTTTCTCATTTTATTTTGTACCTAAGTAATACGTATTTGTTTTTTCATAATTTAAAAAACAGGTGTTTTTTTCCCGATATTCTGAGTAGTAAACATTAATTTAAAGAATAAATATTGGTAAAAAAATTGGGAACTCTGAGTGTTTTAATTTCCGGCATGTCACAGGCTATCTTCATCTTGCGAGATCGGTTTTAAATTTATATACGTATAATGTTAATAATGAGATGGGTGTTTCAAAATGGATTCCACACGCTGTTTTCGATTAAGATGCCTGCCGGAACAAATATTCAAAAAGAGCCTTAGAATAAAGTATGGCTTATACATTTAACCTGTTCCTGAGCGGGTCCCGAATGCATGGCTTGGGCACGGAACGGGTTAACACGATGACACAAATTTATTCCGTTTATAACTAATAAGTATGTACTTAATGTAATTTACAAATAGGTAAAGTTATTTCATGAAGTGTCCTTGGTCGGTCTTTACTGAGTCAATATATTTTAAACAAATTACTGAATTCAGTGAAAAATTGAACAAATTATTCTTGAATATTGAAAAAAAAAGCAAATGATCAATTGTAAAAATGATGTAGATTTTTGTATAAAGTGTTCAAGAGACATATTTGTAGAGCAGGAACACTTTGGTGAATTCATACTATATTTTCATCTTTTCTTGACCTTTTCTATAAATGATTATATTTAAGTAAAAATAACTTGGTAATTTTTCGATTCCTCAAATTACAATATGTACAGATCCCCTTTGTTAGTTTGGTGTTGTCGTTTTTCTAAGAGCACTCGGATGTAATAATGAAATAGGTGCGGGTTTGCAAATGTATAGAGAAACGTGATGTGTATATTATTTAGTTTAATATTTTAAATTATTATCTTTCATGTTATCAAATTATTTGTTATAAGTTTTCTTGAATAAAAATATACCGCCAATATTATTTTTATATATTCACCTTTTTAGAACAAGTAAATGATTTTGTGTGCTTGGGAAATATGTTTAGTAGAGACGGCAAGGCTAAAACGATATCAAACGCTCGACTAGCGTCTAAGTGTAGGTATTAATACCTTTTATGAAAACTATTTGTTAATTGCAAAAAAGGTAATAAAACTCCTTCACCTCCTCGGGTATCATATTGCATCATGTAGAAGTGTCAATCAGATGTCAAATATTTATAATACCGCAATAAAATCATTCTATAAGTTAGAGTTAGCTTGTGAAAGTACCCGATGAAAGTGTAGGAGTAGAAATAAGAACACAATTACAACTGGCAAAGGCAATTAGTTTCTGGTACTAACAGTCTCTCTTTCTATCCACTATGGAATTCTACACGACACTAGTCTTTGATTTACAGCAGGATCCTCAGAGATTTCACCCATTATTTATGTTCATTACTTATGGGGAAAGCCCTTGCCGGGAAAAGCTTGGCAGTACTGTAGTAGTAAAATGATGAATCCTGCTGTAATCTTAGGTCAGATGGAGAGATGTCTCTGCACCGAGTCTGTAGAGGGACCGGTGATACAGTTTGATATGTTTTAGTACACTGGAGCGTCAACCAAGCTTGATGCAGAACTTGTGGTATAACTTTCATGGATCTGGACCAAGAAGCGCAGCAGAAGACTGCTGTGTTGGTATGGTCCACTAGGTTTGCCGGGAATATCTTCCGGACACCTAAGAAGGTGAGGAGAGCTTCCTAGGCAGATGAACCTACATGATGGTCTCCTTTTATATCCTATCCAGGGTGACTAGTTGAGATGTGGATGGATGGATAAAGGCAGAATGTTACTTCACGGAATTGTTGCCACTTTGGAATTGGAAAGGAACACCGGCTGATAGCAATTAAACAGAAATTTGGCTGAGGTCCCAAGTAATTGATAACGGTGTGGAATTTTCTTTTATTACATGCACGTATCACTTCAGGTATAGTAAATTTTATTTAAGAAAGACAATCGAATTAGTATGTGTAAGTCGTGCGTGCGACACATGTTGTTTCGTTGTGTTGGTGTTTTTTTTTTTTTTTTTAAAAAATAGAGATGGAAACACGGAATTTGTGTCACATCAATATTCTTACTATTTTCAAATTAAGCTAAACGCTTGTGCTATGAAAATAGGACTAACTTGCTTGTCTGGAGTGAGATTCGAACCTGCGACCTTTGGATCACGAGGCGAGAGTCCTAACCACAAGACCAACAAGCGATAAGTTTACGGGCACAAACAACAACACGACACAATAATGCGACCAAACAACAATTTTTCTCAATGATTGTCATTTATTATTACTCTAGCAGAGGTTCCTTAACTTATTTTGCTGTGGAACCCTTATATTTATTGCAATTTAAATATTGCAATTTGAAAAAATTGTGAAATCCATATTTATATAAGATTTAAAAAAATTGTATAATCCTAGCGGTTTGGAAAATGGTGAGAAACTTATTATAGGAAATCATTAAAGTCTAAAACATTAATGACAAAATGTAAATTGTAATGTGTTTGCCTTGTGCGTTTCTATGAAGTTTGACAAGCATAAAAAATCTTTTTACTCCCTTTATATTAACTCGTGGCGTCTGCTTGCTTGCTTGCCGGCTTTCCGTCGAAAAAACTTTGGATCGATTTTTAACCTTTTTCCCCTGATCCAATCGAGCTGAAATTTTGCAAGCAGACTCATGGCGACGATCAAGAAGATCTATCAAATTTTCGTTAAAAAAATTAATAATTATAGTATAATTTTGGATTTTTTTTTAAAAATGTTTTTTTCATACAAGTTGTACGGATATTTCAACTCATATGGTAGACGCGAAACCCGAAAATGAGAGAGTATTGTAAAAACTTGGTTTTTATGGGTTACTTTTTTTAATAACTATATTATCATTTATATTAAAAACTATAATACATAATAATAAAATGTACTACAGGCTGAGGAGCCATGTAAATCTGATTGTTTCTATTGATGTTTAGAGACATCTGTCTATTACCACTTAGTTAGCCCTGCCTTTGTGGACTTTGCAATAGGTTCCTGAAATCTGAATAAACTGAAAACAGAGCGAATAGGCCAAATACAAAAACTTATAAATCTTCTAGAGTCTGCTTGTAGTCTACGCTTCGTGCGGCTTTGAAAAACCCAAGAATTTATTATTTGTATGAAAACGTCACTAACAATGTTCATTAAAATTACGTGTTCCATTTAAATTTAACATCAAATTGTCGGAAATAACAATTGCGACGAAGGTTGTTAAATACGTTAAATATTAAAGTAAACAATTCATTTATTATTTCCTAGAGGAAATTGGTATTGTTAACAAGTGAAACATCATACACGCTGACAGACTAGACCCGATATTATGTCAAACAATTTCAACACACATTTTATAGTCCTGGCGCCATTTTCAATCTATTTTCCCGCCGAGGACATTTCTGTTTCCATTAGTTTTACCCAGCCGCCGCTAGATGGCCCATTTTACGTACATATTTATGATGTGAAAGGTAGAAATGGCGCGCGATAGAAATTACGCATAAAACAAGAAATCTTAAAGATTTTCATGAATTATTAAATGACTTCCTTATTAATTTTAAATCTGGTTATAAATTTTATCAATTAATACGGATACGCTCATTTTTCCAATTATTGTGTTAGGTAAATCTCATGTAGGTAGATATCAATAATTTTAGAAATGGGTGACAAAAGATTTTCATTCGTAATTTCTTTTCACATTGATTAATTTTGTCCAAGATTTAGAAACAGAGATCCGGCAATCACTAGTGTATAATTAATTACCTATGAGTATTTAAGAATGCTGTTTAGAGTAAAATATATAAATATCTATGGGCGAAAGGAACAACCGAATAAGTTAATAAAATCGAGTTTTGAGTTAAGTACCTACCTATGCAGAGCTGTTCTTTAGGTACATATTTAGCAAGGCGAAAATTAAATGAGTCAGAAAATAAAATAAAATGAGACTATTTTTTAAGTTTTTGAGGAAGGACAAATGACATGATTATTTGTTTGAAAAAATTGGCAAGAAACAACGACATTAGTCAACTTGGTTCAAAGTTATTTTGCAAAAAACAAAACTACTGGTGTAAAAATTATATAAAAATAACAATGGTTTTATAGATATTTCGTAAACAAAAGAAATTTCCTAATTTTGTTTTGGCTCTCCTGAAAACCAGCATTTTTTTTACTCATTCGGTGTTCCTTTCGCACACATATATGCTTATAAATGTAATATTAGGTACCTATATAAAATTAGGTCTGGGCGTCCACATTATCGCGTTCATTTGTGAAAATTTCGGAAGACTTTAAAACTAAAGTTAAAACAAAGTAGGTATTCTTGCGTTAATCCCTGGATTTTATAACAAGGTCAGAAGAATACTTAATAGTTTACAAACAATAAAGGCGATTTTCCTGAAAACTTAGATGGGGATTTGTGTTTCGTGGTTCCATTTAAGATTGCCCTAAGGTAGATACAAAAATGGACGCCATTTTGTGGAAATGGAATCAATTTTGAGAACACTGCTGCTGTCATTATTAATTTAAATTTTTTTAACGTGATAACGCAAAGATGAAGCTAGGCAGATAATATCGTAAGCATATTTAGAAAATATTTGGCATAAATAAAGAAAATATAATTAGTGGCCTTAGTAGTGTCATTATAAATTAACATACCCTAGAATTATTTTTAATCTTCTCTTTGTTATGTTATTTCTGTCTACGCCACTACCACATTTCACGTGAAATTTTATTATATAAAATTTTACATAAAAACCGCGTAAAATATTTGTTGACATTTAATGTTTTCCTTTTTAGGTCAAGGACAGTAGAACGGAGAATTTCACCACGCGGTACAAACTGATTTCACGGAATTCCTTATTATTCTATATTTTCAACCACAAATATCGCCTAGACCTAAAACCTCGGAGAATTAGGTAGAAATGTATTACAGGGGGTTTCGCAATTATCTGAAAATATCAAAGTAATTTCTACGATCTCGAAACCACCGTTTATTAATAAGTTTAACTAAGTATCATACATAAACATATTTCCTATATGAACATGATAAATTAGATTTCGATCAGACTTTTCTTTGCCCTGATAAAAGCTTCAGCTAGAGCATGACCACAATAACTTGGCGTGCGGCGACTTTGAAACTAAAACCCCCCCGTCCGCACCCGGCGGTAACCCTTCGCCCTGTCTTAAGTTCAATTTCGGGAGCTATGACATCTTGATTACCAATATACACTGAATTATTATGTCCAAAACATCCTAAACAGTCTGGGATGGTGCAAGAACGATTACCAATAAAATATTAAAGTTTTGCCAAGCTGAAAAAGCAAATAATGGACCGATATTACCGTCTGATAGTTTGACAGATAGAATGGCCGCCATTATTGCTTGGTTTCTTTAGTGCTGCCCGACTAAATTTCTGTTAAAGACTACGACACCGGTCACCGGACATTCTGTACATTATGTATTGTGTAATAAATTTACATCCTGGCAACTTCTGTTAGGCGACAGGGACGCCCTCCCTCGCACGCCAAGTCATAGTGGTGGCACTATAGTAAGAAATTAAAGTCAGGGTTTAGTAGTTGTCAAATTTTAGAATTTATTAATGTATGATATAATATAAATTAAAAATAAATTAGCTTCAACAATCGAAGAGCGTGTAGAAGATGTATGAAAGGGAATGAGCCAAAAGTGGTGTGCTTGGACAGAAGTGTATGGAGTGCTATCCTCTCTGTCTACCCCTCGAGAAAGGGCGTGATTTTAGTAAGTTAGTTAAAAAATTAAAATCTTCGACAAATTTTAAAATTGCTTTTTTTTATACAACTTAAGTAAATTAATTATTTAGATACATGTTATTAATATTTATAAATGTAAAATAATTCTGCTGATGGCTAATTTTAAAGTTAGTGGGATCTTTTTAAATATCATATCTACGCCTAGTTGAGTAGTAGCAATCCACAAAATATAATTAAAATATGTGTATTTAGATAAGTAATATTGTAAATAAAATGATATAAATTATTATGATCCACATATTCATGTATAAAATAAATTGTACAACAAGGATTTTATAAATAAATAAAAATTTATGTACCAACTTAAAATAAATCTATATTTATATTTATATTTATATTTATATTTATATTTATATTTATCTTTATATTATCTTTATATTTATTTGATATTTATATTTATATTTATATTTCTATTCTATATGTACTATTATTCTTTATCTTTAATATTTATCTTTCTATTTATATTTATATTTACATTTATATTTCTCCTTTCTCTTATATTCTACTTTATCATTTATCTTTCTATTTTCTCTTTCTTTTAGATTTCTCTTATATTTATAATTTCTCTGTCATATTTCATATGTATCATTTCTACTTTATCTTTCATCTTTCTCTTCTCTTTATCTTTCTCTTTCTCTTTATCTTTTATCTTTCTCTTTTCTTTCTCTTCCTCTTTCTCTGTCTCTTTTATGTCTCTTTCTCTTTCTCTTTCTCTCTTCCTATTTCTCTTTTCTCTGTCTCTTTATCTCTTATCTATTTCTCTTTCTCTTTCTCTTTCTCTTTTCTCTTTCTCTTTCTTTTCTCTTCTCTTTCTCTTTCTCTTTCTATTTCCTATTTAGCTTCTATTTCTCCTCTTTCTCTTTATTTCATCTTTCCTTTCTCTTTCATCTTTCCTCGTCGTCCTCTGTATATATACATACATAGACGTACTATAAATATAGACTAGTTACAAGCCAAAATATTTGCTACACAGCACGCCACACGAATTATTTTGAACATATACGCACATTGCGGGAGTTGGTATAGGGGTGCCCAAAATGTATAAATGTCCGCGCGATAACTACTGCATATGATCACTGTAAAATGAAGAATATTATTAATAAAAACAGCGGCATAGGAACATTCGTTTCCAATACATACAGGCTTTTGGATTTCGAAGAAATAATAAAAATATATATAAATGTCCTAAAATTAAAAATCAAATGTAAAAACAATGTGTTATTGACAATGAGAAAAATCTCGAAAACGTTCTAACAGCTTAATAAATATAATACATAGTGGAATAAAACAGTGTTGTTTATACTCATTTAAAAAAAAAAATTAATTTATTTAACATTTTAGCCATTTACAGAACTTTTCTCAAATATTACCACGATTATATAATTTAAGAAATATTTGATGACTGCTCTCAGTACCACATTTCAAAAGATCTTCAACGTGTTCTGAAATATATCTTTTACTTTTTAATTCATCTGTCATTTTTTTCAGTGATACTATTTTTTTGTATTGCGCACTCTCTGTGCTCGCATATTTCTGACGATTTCAGAGAGTCTTTTAAATTTATTTATTACAGAATCAAATTTTGTTTTTCCGAGTGTTTCACGTATATTGTTTGTTTCACATATGTTCATTGATTCTTGCTCTGGTAGTGGCGCGAGCGATTCCTCAACTTGTTTATTTACATCACAATACTGTGAAAGAAACAAATTAAAATACTTCTCTCATATAACTCTCATAATCTCTCATATAAAAAAAAACGACAAATAATATTACAAATAATTTAACTTACAATTTGAATTGACGAACATGAATGCTCCAGATATAGATTTGAGGTTCTCTAAAAATAATTGTATAAAGTAAATAAATTACAGAAAAAACTAATTGAACATAATAATCGAAACAAAATATTTAAAGCACTTTTAATATTAGGTCCTTACATATGAAATTGGCGTTTTGCCGTACTGGCAAATTTGATTTCAGATATCTTCTCTTTGGTTAGGAATTCCAATTTCAAATTTATACAGCTATTTACTCATGTATTTGTGTTTTGAAAATTATAATTCATTTGTTTTTTCCTCAATTGTTTTTTTCTTTGCGTCACTCAGTTTACAAAATGAAAAACTTGAAATATCGCGTTATTTACGAGTACGAGTTCCACCGTGGCACCAGTGCTGCAGAAACGGCTCGAAGGATGAATGATGTGTATGGCGACGGTGCCGCAAAAGAAAACACAGTGCGTTTTTGGTTCCAACGTTTTCGTTCTGGAAATTTCGACCTGCAGAATAAGCCCCGTGGACGGCCGGAGACCAAAGTTGATAATGAAGAATTGAAGGCTATTGTGGAAGCGGATCCATCGCAAACCACATCCGAGTTAGCTGCAGGCTGCGGTGTTAGTGATAAAACTGTTTTAATCCACTTGAAGCAAATTGGTAAGGTGAAAAAGCTTGAAAGGTGGGTACCTCACGAATTGAGTGAAGCAAATCAAATTGCGAGCTACTTGTGAGCGTTTGGTGGACTAGTGCTGGTGTCGTTCACTACAGCTTTCTTAAATCTGGCCAGACGATTACGGCAGATGTCTATTGTCAGCAACTGCAAACCATGATGGAAAAGCTAGCTGCTAAACAACCGAGGCTGGTTAATTGCTCTAGGCCACTGCTGCTTCATGATAACGCTAGACCACACACTGCACAACAGACGGCTACCAAATTAGAGGAGCTTCAATTGGAATGTCTAAGACATCCACCGTACTCTCCGGACCTTGCCCCAACAGATTACCATTTTTTTTCGAAATTTGGATAACTTCTTGCAAAGGAAAAAATTCAACTCCGATGGGGCAGTCCAAACCGCCTTCAAAGATTTTATTGATTCCAGTCCGAATGTTTTTTTTAGTAAAGGGATTGATGAACTACCTATGAGATGGCAAAAGTGCATAGATAGCAATGGTACATACTTTGATTAAATAAATATATTATAATAAAAAAAAATCGGCTTTATGTTCCTCCCATACTAAACGCCAATTTCATATGTAAGGACCTAATATATAAAATATATTTTTTTTAATATTCATTTGGAAAATTGTTATCGAAAAATACATTTTTACCTGCAAACCCAAACACAAGGTAGGAATGGCGTTTTTCGTCAGCAGTGTCAGTTTACCAGATTTATCTAAAAATTTATCTTCAAAATGTTGAGAGCAGACAACCGCGTATTTTGACGGCTTCCAATTAGATCGTTTGATAGCGTGTAGCCAAATTTGTTGTCGTTTTTTTGGGAATCTGAAATTGAAAAAATATTAATACAATACACAACCCTGTTTCTATTTGTATCTCTTTCACACGTATGCTGCGCTGTAAGAAAGAAATTGAAAATACCATAGAATACCAACGGAGAAAAGACTGAAATCTCCGTACTCCGAACATGGTTTGAATTTCACCACAAATTATTGAAATAAAACTTACATATGAAAGGTTATATCCTCTTCTTTATTATATGATGAAGCACTACAACGTCTAACACAACAAACAGGCATATTTGAAGTTTGAATCAAGTTGAGTTTTATTGTCCTTTCTTATACATGGTTATGAAAATAATTTCTATCTCTTTCTGACTGATACATTTAGTATGTAATACAAGACAGCAGACTAGATGTCTCAGGTTTGTTTTTTAATAACTAGTCTATATATATAAAGGATACTAGCTGTGCTCGCGTAGATTTTTAGTACACTGTTTGGATCGTCATAGAACTTTCGCGAACCTTCTAGAACATTCTCCTTCAGAACTTTCAAGAAATTTATCAAATGTACAGGAACCTTGTAGACACACCAACACATTCCGTCACTCAGTTTAGAACCTTATAGAACTTTCGGGAATTTTCTAGAACCTTCTCCTTCCAGAACTTTCTAGAGCAGATTTTTTCGGAACCTTACTGACACTGACTTACTGACACAGTCGGCGCGCCTATTTTAAAATAATTTGAAGCATTTGCGGCCTTCCCATAACAAAACAATGTGCTAGAAAGCACATTTTCGTCACCCACGCGCAGCCACCCCCACCAAACTCGCATATTTTCGATGGGACACCAAGGGCTATCTACCACCATAACCACTGGTGGGTAGTTGTGGAGAAAACTTGGCGGGTAGGGAAACACGGGTTTCTTTATATATATATATATATTGATTATTTCGATAAAGAACAATGCATTATCTATAATGCAAACGACTGATAAAAAGCAATAGTTTTTTATGTAGACTTTCGTTTATCCATTTCTTCACAATCTAAAAATGATAACTAAAATATGACAATGATTTTTGACTGTAATCTTTGCATAAATTTTCGTACCTACCTGATTTTGTACTTGATCGGATCGGCGATGCCGATAGCTATTAATAGATGTCGACAGTATAATTTTGTAAGTGGTACGCACATTAATAACAATTACTTTTAAGATTTACAATATTTAAAATGTCAAAGCAATTACTGCGAGCATCGTCACAATTAAATTCAATCTTAACTCAATTTGAAGAAAAGTTATTACCATAAAATTACAATTTGAGATGCCGAGTCCATACTTTACATCAATAATCTCACACCGCGAGCGGGTTGGCGTATTCTATGCCCGATGGCATTGGCGCTTGGCTTGAGGCTCGGATAATATTGTTAACATTTAGGTAGGTACCTGCGCGAAATATTTTACGTAAAGCCTGTATTTTGAGCGTTCGATTACGTTGCACTGATTTTCGATTCTATTGTAAGCAAATGTGATTACCAGTACAACACGATCGATGATTCCGATGGCATATTTAGTTTTACGTAATGTGGATGTCTATTTTCTTGCGGTAAAAGTGATTTAATTACGTCAAGCACAATTCTGGAAGATGAGAAAACGCCGACATTGGGTGAGTAAGTACTGTATTATTCTGTTTACATCGTAATTTACTTTTATGCATCTGTTATGCATGATACACCTACTTATTTTCACTTGGTGTTGTACGATTCCTGTTTGGATTTTATATTGTAACCAACGTTACCTCTAATTTTTCTATTACGTATGCGGACTATAAACTCATCCGAGGAGTAAATTTTGTTTAAAAGAATGTGTGCGCAAATTCGCACAATTTTTTTACACTCATAAATTATTATGCCGCGTTAAAATGTAGGTACCTACATAGAAGGTACCTAATTAGGAAGTAATCTATAAGGTAATTGCACAATATTCTTAACCGATTTTGGTGCTTTACCCATTAGAGTTCAATAGGTCATCATAAATAAAATGTTGGTCAATGTTTGGTCTATTAAGGAAAACCCAAAATCTAGCTTCGCAATTTATTTCCCTCCTTTTGCAGTGTAGAACTTAATAGATGTATGTGAAACAAATTGAATTGTACCAACTTTTATAATATATGTTTATAGGTAATATATGACATCCTTACAATATAAATATAAGAAAACAATCAAAATAACAATCCCAAATTAAAATAAAGGCATTTTAAAATAACTCGGTAAATTATAAAAAACATTTATTAATAAACACAGAAAAATAATTGAATAAAACGCTATATGTGGGGTATAAAAGCAAAGGCAGCAAAATCCAAAAAATTACATTTTTTTTCAATGAAATTGAAAAAAATTGTATGCGTACACCGAGGATTATTAATTTAAAATGTACTGAATTCTAGATTTTATGTATCTATCCCTTTCATAATCATGTTACGTATAAATTTATATGCTATGTTTCCTATACAATCTCGAATTCAGTCTATTATAAATTAGTAATCCTCGAGATTGCATTTTTTTATGGATATTGCTGCCTTTGTTTTTATGTCCCACATATGATGTAAAAAATGCTGAGACTTTGCAAGCAGACTCGTGGCGACGATCAAGAAGATTTATCAAATTTTCGTTAAAAAAAATAATAATTATAGTATAATTTTGGATTTTTCAAATTTTTAATAGTTTTTTCAAATTGGAATCATTACAAAAGTTTGATTGCTAGCAACGGCGGCCCGATAACGTCGCGGAATATTTTCTAAATTTGAATTACTCCATCGGTATACATAATATGTACTTCACTACACAAAGCATGAAGTGTCTTATCAAAGCTCACAACATGTGACATTTTAGAAATATATTAAATTCCTGTAAGTTTAGTGTTATGTTATATGTTTTAATTCGTCTTTAATTGTTATTATATTTTACAAAGAAAGGGAGTATAATAAAAACTTGGTTTTTATGGGTTACTTTTTTAATGTGATGGAAGCAAAAGCTGATTTAGTCGCGTGCCGATAAAGCGTTAGATGCAATTATGACACTTAAGTGCATTCCGCCAGTGAAACGCGTCATCCGTATTCAAGCCTTTCATTATATTCGGTTCCCATGGTTGCCAATTAAATACAAATTTTTATCAATTTGCGTCCTGAACAAAGAAATTGCTGGTAATGGCAGGCACGGTTGTACACGCGTAAGATTAAGTCATTATTGTTAGTGTTTGAAGACGCCGCTATGGTATTCTACAAGAAGTGTCTTACAAAAAAAATATCAACCTGTTCGCTAAACTAAATTAATTCCAAAACCCTTTGAGTTACATACACGCTAGGTGACGGCAGGATTATTCTTTCCATTTTATTTAATTACTGTTTTTTTATACATTTCTAACGTTTAACCGACTTATATTTCAATATAATATATAAAACCATAGATATGACTCTAGCGACACTTAAAGCCATGTATTCACTAGGGGACAAATCGCGAAACATTCCGCTCGACATGTCGCATCAACATCTACGCTCATGTTTCGGGGACAATGACGCGGTCATTTGACGAGTACACACCGGGACTCGCATATCTTGTCGCGGAAATGTCATCCGATGAGATTATGGATGACAGCTGCGGTATCTCATTTGGCGAAAACGGGGTTCCGCGCAATTCGAAATGTTTTTTTGGGTCGCAATTTCAAATTAACGAGGGTTTATTGTAGTACATTGAATATTATTAAAAACAAGGTCCTTTTTACAAATAATTATTGTTTTCCAGACGTCGCGGAAATATATCGCCCTATGAGGTTATGATGATAGCCGCGTATCTATTTATGTTAATGAGTTTATCGAAAAGTAAGAGGAGAAAAAAGAGGAGAATGCGAAATTATTTACTGCAAAGAGAAAGAAGGACGGACATTCTATGCGATCTTCGATCGATACAGCTCGATGAGTTCGAGAACGATTTCGTTTCCCCGCATTGTCATCTTGACAGATACAGCGCATGCGTATTCACTTGTAAACATACCACGTGGTACTGACGCTCCGCGTAATTTTGCAGTGAGCTCGCTCGGGTACCGTGCGCATGGCAACGTTGCCACGGCACGTAGAAATGCCGCGCTATGTTGTGCGCGATGTCGCGGAACAGTGCACGACGTTGCAACGTCACGTAGACTCTATGCCGCGCGTGCTGTTGAGGGACAATTTGTCCCCTAGTGAATACATGGCTTCATGCAGAAGGATCATAGAAAACTCGTAATTTTAAAAAAATATTTAAAGTTCTTTGGGTGGTTTGGAGCAGTTGCTTTTTCGGGCCACCACCGTCATGTGACGGAAAAGCTCCAAAGGCGTAGAATATTTGATGATTCATTACCTCGAAATACAAATGAGTATGATTATACAGACAATGAAAGATACTCTAAGGGCCATAGCCTCCGGCCACCCGCCGGAGGTCTACGAAGGACTGACATGCGTGCCTAGGGCGTGTGCCTCTTTTATATAATTTACGAATAAAGGAGTCTTGGAGTGCGGCTGCGTGAGTGTGAAAAAATCGTCCGAAATGTTGATGGTGCAATAACCCACCGGTCGCGCGGGTCTTGCTCGTGCCTCTATTTGCTTATGTGGCACTCCTTGCCACTGTGTGTGTGTGGCCTAGATGGGTGGTTTTCTGTACTGTGGTATGATTTCCACAGTTCTTTATACATTAAGATTAATATTAAAATGCAAACGTAAATTTACAAATTAAGATAAATTATTATAGGAGTCTCATAGAGACGTATCTATTTACATGGGAAACGTGTAAGGAATTATTTTATTGGGTGGCCCAGGACTTATGACCTGTACGAGCTGGATTAAGTGATCACTTCGCACACACAAGGTAACGTTCACTGATTCCACCATAATGAAATAAAATACATGAAAATCGCGGCAATGGCCAAGGTGTTGGCTTTATTGAAAAGATATATGCCATTAGTGTATAAATACGATTACACTACCTACCACGATTTTCAAAATAATTTTTCACAGTTTGCAAACATTGTTTTAGCTTAAGTCTATTCATGGTGAAATGGTCGTGAAATTGTCAGCTGTCAAATTGGCTGTCGCGGAAAAAAGTGTTGCGAAAACAAACCCCTTAAAAACGCCTCGCGCGCGCATGCAATGGAATATTTTTCATACCACGAAGTCACGACTCGCCAATCAAAAGCTAAGATGGCGGTTTTCTAAATGATTTAACCAATAGCGAGTCGTATAAGTGACGACATCAAGTTATTGAAAATTACGTTGTTATTAACAAAAGTTGTTAATCAAAGTAATTTGCGCACACGGACGCTTCTATTGTTGGTTTGTAGTTTGCATAATATGATTGTGATCATATGACGATTGTATTATTAATATTTTTATTTATTTCAATGCTATACATAAAATAGATTCATTTTAGGTGTATTTTCTATGTCTATCTCACTAGAAAATTCTGTATTGAGACAGGCAAATTGTGATTTGATTAGATTATAATTTTGATTTGATTAGATGCAAGTAGGTACCTCATACAGGGTTATTTGTAAAACATTAATAACCTCGCAGGACAATATTCCCGCCTTGATTATGAGTCGAAAATAATCAAGCTATCATTACCTAATATCAATAGTTATGGAGATATGCGACATCAAAGTTTGCATTTTTTTTCAATATTTCTTACTTATTTTTTGTAAAACATTGGACTGTCATAACAATAACTTATGTCGATTACGAAAAATTAATTTGTTTCAATACAAGTTAAATAAAATGATAAAAACCCTGAAAAAATTCCAATTGGAATTCGAAGGTTTTTATTATTTTACTTTACTTGTATTAAAAGAAACGAATTTATCATATTCGACATAAGTTACTGTAATGATAGTCCAACGTTTTACAAAAAATAAGTCAGAAATATTGAAAAAAATGCAAACTTTGATGTCGCGTATCCCAATAATTATTGGTAGTCATGATAGCTTCAACATTTTCGACTCAAAATCAAGGCGGGAATATAGTCATGCGAGGCTATTAATGTTTTACAAATAACCCTGTACATAAATTGGTTAAATAAAAATATCAATCATCGTCTACTAGGGATGGGCGTTGAATGGACGGACTAGTTGAAATCAACCGTTGACGTTGCGTCGACGCGTCGACGGTTTACGTTTATCGCATGGACTAGTTGAATTCGTAGACGGTGGATGGCGGACGCCGTGGACGGTGGACGATTCGAGATTCAACGTAGTGCAAAGCAACGAGCGAGAGCAAGACAAAACGTCTCCGTTTATTTCTCTCTCATCTCTCGTTGTCAACTTGTAGATGCCATAGACGTCATAGACGGCTCGACGGGTAATTTCATTTCAACTCTAAAGTACACTACCATAGAGTGCAGATCTGTGTACACGAACTATGACTAGAGATTTGAAATTTGAATACTTGCGTAGGGCGAGATAGGCTTAATAAGCTATTATCTATTATTTTTTACTTGATTTTTTGTGATGTCACGTGCGACTATTC
>JADDOH010016652.1:0-11371 GCA_016648135.1 Agrypnia vestita
ACGAGCTGTTCGTTGACATTTGACAGTTCCATAGAAAAGTGTCACATGCGCAGAACGGCAGGCCGGTGGTTGAAATAAGAACTAACATGATTAATAAATAGCAAAGAAATGGAAGGGTTCTTACCCGAGTAGAAAAACAAAAGAGAGCTGTTCTTTTGTGTTTGAATAAAAAATAGTAGTATTGCGTTGCGAGCGATTGTAAAATGTGAGAGATAATGTACAAGCGATAATAAAAGATTTATTTTACGAGTTGTGCCATTTCATTTTTCGAGCGAGCCACGCCACGTAACAATATTCTGCCAGATAAGTTTAAATTTAGATTTTTTTCCCCAATATATGTTTAAATAAAAGTCACGCTTCTTGTTCCCACTGCATGCCCCTGACTATTGTCCATTTGAAGAGTTTAATACCTGCGTAAAGTATATGAAATCTGAGGGAGACAAAAGCAACGACAGCAATATACCACTGATACGTTTCTGAGATAAATACAAATAAATCTGTCACCACTTTCTTTTCTCTGAATTTTTCTTTTCTCGGAAATTTCTCTGAATCTGTGAAATCCACGCCTTATTGGAAAAAAGTTTTAAAAATAATTGCCACCTCAGTTTTCCCTTTATATACATGTATAAATAAATATTTAGCTTTGAAATATGAATATTGCTGTGTAGGGAATGTAATCCCGAGTCGGGATTGACTTTTCGAGATCCCTCGAGATTAGAATTTCTAATCCCGCGGGATCCTTAGGGATCGGGATCCCGAATACTTTTGTGTTTTTTTGTTTGTTTATAGAGCTGAATAGCAATTAACGATAACGCCTTATATCAGCATATTAAATAAAATATTCATTATTAATCATCGCTTTCAAGTTTTTGTAGGCGTTTTTACAAGCATCAATCAGTCAATGTAGTAGAGTTAGTAGTAGTTTTTATTACTGTGTTAGGTTGATAAAACACAGCATATTATTCAAAGCAATTTCCATTATTTGAATGTGACATGAACATAAGTTTTAAGTACTTACTAAATGCTCTATAGACATACACAATTAAAAATACTTACAAAATATAAAAAATGTTGATCAATTCCGATAATCTCGTCCAATTATTCGGTTCGGGATTGATCTCGTAAAATGCCTCGAGATCTCGCGGGATCGGGATTGCATTCCCTAGCTGTGTGTGCTACCAAACAGGACACTGCTGCTTCTACTTTTTAAATAATGGGATATTGCTGTCTTTGTCTACACATACTTCGATTTTTGATTTTTATTTTGTTAGTATATATTGTATCCTGACGAAGGGAACATTGGCCTTGAAACATGTTGATATTTTCAATATGTAAGTGGTGAAAGGAGAGATTTTTATTAATTATATTAATAATGTCACCACAAAACCATTTTGCTCATTTTGAAGAAGGATAATAGTGCTTAAAATTAGTAAATTAAAGCATTTTTGATATGCTTAGAAAATAGACATCAACAATTTAAAAGTTGAATATATGGAGAGATTTTTTACTATTATAACTGCTGATCACGCTACCGTCGCAATCGTTCGCAACGGCCGGTTTGATATAAAAAAATACGAGGCTTGTTTAAAAATACAAGCGGTGTCTTTAATCTGCCAATCCCCGCCGTGCTCGTCTCTTTGACAACGTATCGCGATCAATCTTTACAAGTCCCCGGGGGCCGCGCGGCCTCCGGGGATTCCGCCCCCGGCAGAGCGGCCCCATTAGGCCCCCCTGCGCAGCGGAGTGGCTACTCGGAATAACAGCTGTTGACGTGACGGAAATTAGGTGTTGGGGTATGTAATTGAAATCCAATAAAGCTATTAGCCGTCGCTTGGAGCGGGTGATAATTGCCGGCTTTTTAGGGGCTGTCCGGCCTTTATCCGCGGATCCCGGAGCGAGAGCAGCCCTCGCAGCCCCTGAATTCGCAATGTCCTCTAGTCAAATTGAGTTAAGTACTCTCGTAAGTACGCGGGTCATTTGCTTGTTTTGGATGGGATTGCCAGTAACTTGTTATCATTTGTGTCTTACTTTGCCTACTAGTTTCGAGCTTTAAGTGATGTCATAATAATTATGACTATCTTTTATTATGATTATTCTTCCATGTTATAAAGTGTTAAATTTCGAAAACATTTATTAGTGTATGTCAGCGAAAACATATCGAAATGCCGAGATGCATAGATTATTTTAAAAGACACATAAGGGTTATTAAATGTATAGAAATATTATACTTTTTTTTAAGTGACTCGAATAATATAACAACAGATGCTCTAGCAGAGATCAGTGCAATATATGAAATGTTCTTGATTCGAAATATACATATATATATATATATATATATAACTTTCAAAAATTAGATAATGTGTGGATGTTCTTACTATGGAATTGGTGAACATTGCATTGTGTAGAGTACTTTAGAGTGATCACTTAAGCCAGCTCATATAGGTTTTAAGCCCTGAGACATCGTATAAGAATGGAGAGTAAAAATTTAAACAACCAGTTCGCGAAAACTAGCGTGAATCAATCATCCTAGAGTACCTACTAATAATCTTTCATTTTAAAAAAAATATTCTTTTCACTTCCTTCTGTGAAATCTTTATCCGTATTGCCACCGGATTTCTGCAGCGGAATGAACATATATAAATGAATCAACTTTTACGAATAATAAACTAATCATAAATAATAAGGCCACAAACTTTAGCTGGAGCACTATTCTGTAATTAGCACTCACTTTTGGGTTCGCTAGAAAGTTCCCCTCATCTCTGGTAATACACTCCGTTCTCTATCGCACTGATTCACATTTCAAAACATATTCTTCATGTGCAATGTTATCGCTTTTTTTAAAAATAGACATGCGAACACGGAAAACGTGTCGCATCAATACTTTTTCTATTTTCAAAATAGGCTAACGCTTGTGCTATGAAAATGGATCTACCTTTCTGGTGTTCTGGAATGAGGCTTGAACCACCAATAGATCACTAGGCGTCATAACTACTACACCAACAAGCTACTCTTATAAAGGTCGACCTCAAATCTTTTCTTGTATTCTACTGGCTTCCAAAATATTCTAAAACGTCCAGACTGTTCGGAAACCTTCGATTACGTGCAGTTCTTTTCGATTTCGGAATCGAATCGTAACAGTATCTTCATGTTGAATAATCTCTTAAATCGCAAATTTAATCGTGTTCTCCTTTTTCTTATTCTTCTTCATTTATTAGATTCTTGATCTGTACTGACAGGTCAGTCCTGGTCTTGTGACGAGGACGTTCAGCTCTCTCTCCATCTCTTTGGTGGTCTCCCTAGCACCCCTCTGGAATCCCGCGCATCACGGCTCTGGGAACTCTCGTCTGGTCCATTCTTTCGACATGGTCCCTCCAGAAACGCCTTCTCTGCCTGCCCCATCGTACAATGTCTCGAATGTCGCAGGTTCTGCGAATTTCCGTATTGGGTACTCCATCTCTGAAGGTTTTGCCCGCAATGGGTCTTAGGGTCTTCATCTCGGTGGTTCTGAGAAGGTGTTTAGTTCTCACCGTGTCCGCTCTTGCTTGATAGGTTTTATGAATGTTTTATATATTCTGAATTTGCTTTCCATTAGCATATGCTTATTGGCCCATACAATGTTTCTTAAGCATCCGGAGATAACCGCTGCTTTGTTTGTCTACTCTTTGACTTCGTTATACAGATAGGAGACCTGGAGCCACCAACTTTACGGAACGTGCTTTCAGCTTCGTGGGCCCAGCTATGTGGAATCAGCTGCCTCCAGTGCTATGATCTATGGAGAACCACGAACACTTCAAGAAGAGCCTAAAATCTCATTTTTTCGGGATGTCGCACCTGTAAAGCGCCCTTGAAGCGTCTCTTACGCAAAAATGGCGCTATATAAATTAACATAAACATAACATAATATAGGTATAGCAAGATATCTCAACCCCAAGGTAGTTAAATTTCATAACCGAGGGTTCAAAAGTATCCTCAGTCAGTCAGTACCACATCCAAAACCATCAATTTACATAGCAGTGCACGCTGAAAACAGTTGTTTCAGTAGGGTCGTGTCGCCACTCCCACTCCCCTGTGCCATGATTTGATAGCAATAATATAAGGATGTTTATTTGTTCAGGGTGGCCTCTGTGCAGCCCTGCCCGGGCGGGTTAAGGGCCACCCCCCTCCTGCCGGGGGACCGCCCGCCCTAACAGCTTTCTCTTGTCGGGACGTGACCGGAGTACGGAGCTCTGGGGCGACCAAGGCGAGCAGATACGTCATTTCCTGTTTAATATTGTAATGTATGTTTTCATTAATTAATGTAGAGTATAGACGAAGCTATTTACACGGGAAAGTATACATGGAACTCTGTTTTGAAATTCTACAGGACTTAGGACCTGTCAAAAGGCTGGCTTAAGTGAACACTTAACACAGTGTAACGTTCTCTGATTCCAGCCATGATCGAATACACATCTATTAAGTTATATCTGTGGGCGAAAGGAACAACAGAGTTTTGAGTTAATTAAGAATGTTCTTAGGTTTTCACGGCCACTCAGAATCTTCAAGTTTGTGTTTACTCGGGTATTATGCCGTGTTGTTACGACCTTTCGGGCCGACGTTTCGGATCCCATTGCAGGGTCCATCATCAGGGCTGATGTGTCATCATTCTTTCCTCATTCATTCGCTCAACATGCCTAAACCACCTGAGCGACCCTATTTTTATTCTATGTATTATGCTGCGATTAGCTTTACATTCATTCCTAATATCTTCATTCTTTACTCTATCACACATGGATTTGTCACACATACGTCTAAGGGATCTCATATCCACTGCATTCAATCTACTTTCGTTCCTCTTCTGCCAGCTTCAGGCTTCACTTCCATAATTAGTGTCGGTACCAGAACTCCATTATGTACCGCTAGTTTTGCCTCGGTAGGCATATTTCTATTAGAAATTATTGCATTCAAAGCACCGTTCACCCTATTCCCGGCGGTCACTCTCCTCTCTATATCTTTCTCAAAATTCCCTCTTCTGTCGAACATACTTCCCAAGTACCTACACAAACTCATCTACTTGTTCCAAACATTTATTGCCTACTAGTATTTCACACGTTGTCTTACTTTCCTTCTTCTCGAATACCATCACTTTTGACTTATTTACATTCATAATAAGGTCACTTTCCTTGCATACATCATATATCCTGCTTACTAGACTCTGTAAGTCCTGTTCGCTATTTGCCATTAATACTGCATCATCCGCGTACAGTAAACAGCATACAATCAAATTACTCATTTTCGCTCCTACATTCAATCCTGGATTCAAATTTGGATATTGCTGCCTTTGATTTTAAACCCACATAATATATATCTGTGGCCGAAAGGAACAAATGAATAAGTCAAAAAACGCAGGTTTTCAGGAGAGCCAAAACAAAATTTTGGAATTTCGATTGTTTACGAAATATCTCTTATTATTTTTATCTAATTTTAGCTCCAATAATTTTGTTTTTTGCACAAAAACGTTGAACCAAGTTGACTCATGTCGGTGTTTCATCCCAAATTTATCAAATAATTATTAATCATGTCATTTGTGTTTTTCCAAAAAATTAAACAATAGTCGCCTTTTATTTTATTTTCTGACTCATCTCATTTTTCCTTGCTAGACGTGTATCTAAAGAACAACTCTGCATCAACATTAACTCAGAATCTTCAAGTTTGTGTTTACTGGGGTATTATGCCGTGTTGTTACGACCTTTCGGGCCGACGTTTCGGATCCCATTGCAGGGTCCATCATCAGGGCTGATGTGTCACACATAATAATTATTTGATAAATTTGGGATGAAACACCGACATGAGTCAACTTGGTTCAACGTTTTTGTGCAAAAAACAAAATTATTGGAGCTAAAATTAGATAAAAATAATAAGAGATATTTCGTAAACAATCGAAATTCCAAAATTTTGTTTTGGCTCTCCTGAAAACCTGCGTTTTTTGACTTATTCATTTGTTCCTTTCGGCCACAGATATATATTATGTGGGTTTAAAATCAAAGGCAGCAATATCCAAATTTGAATCCAGGATTGAATGTAGGAGCGAAAATGAGTAATTTGATTGTATGCTGTTTACTGTACGCGGATGATGCAGTATTAATGGCAAATAGCGAACAGGACTTACAGAGTCTAGTAAGCAGGATATATGATGTATGCAAGGAAAGTGACCTTATTATGAATGTAAATAAGTCAAAAGTGATGGTATTCGAGAAGAAGGAAAGTAAGACAACGTGTGAAATACTAGTAGGCAATAAATGTTTGGAACAAGTAGATGAGTTTGTGTAGGTACTTGGGAAGTATGTTCGACAGAAGAGGGAATTTTGAGAAAGATATAGAGAGGAGAGTGACCGCCGGGAATAGGGTGAACGGTGCTTTGAATGCAATAATTTCTAATAGAAATATGCCTACCGAGGCAAAACTAGCGGTACATAATGGAGTTCTGGTACCGACACTAATTATGGAAGTGAAGCCTGAAGCTGGCAGAAGAGGAACGAAAGTAGATTGAATGCAGTGGATATGAGATCCCTTAGACGTATGTGTGACAAATCCATGTGTGATAGAGTAAAGAATGAAGATATTAGGAATGAATGTAAAGCTAATCGCAGCATAATACATAGAATAAAAATAGGGTCGCTCAGGTGGTTTAGGCATGTTGAGCGAATGAATGAGGAAAGAATGATAAGAAAGATGTATAATGCTTATAAGTATTGACGGCGCCAGAAAGAGAGGGCGACCACAGAAGACGTAGCATGATCAGATTAACCAGATACTGGAAGATGGTCCTGTTAGAAGTAGCTTGCTGGTCTTGTAGTTAGGACTCTCGCTTCGTGATCCAAAGTTCGCAGGTTCGAATCTCACTCCAGACAAGCAAGTTAGTCCTATTTTCATAGCGCAAGCGTCTAGCTTCATTTGAAAATAGTAAGAATATTGATGTGCCTGCCGCAAATCAAAAAATACAATTTAGGAATGACTTCTAGACTAACAAGTTTGAGGACGAGTGTGCGGGTTTCAAGGTCAACACTGTGCGTCTATGACGAGCATGCATAACACGCTCAAGCGACCAAGTTTATCAATATTTCACTTACGAACCGAGCCTGTGTCATAAAGAATATATCAAGTTTGGCGTCTGGACGTTCTCGAGGAATTCACTAAATTAGGGCGAGGAAATCACTTTCAGTTCAGTTTCAGTGCCGATAAATCGGCGTTTAATAGCTCAATAACTTTTATAACAGCTTGCATCAAAACATAATTAATGTTAAGAATATTTACAGAGTTTATGAATAAGATAGCAACAAATACAATATACAATTTTTTGTATGCAGGCCTTTATCGTTACCTACCTCGCTAGGTACATAAAAATACCTGTTCTGAGTTAAGTAGCCATTCCATTCATTGAGACTCCATTTAAATATTTAATTTCATGGTTACGTAATTAGAAGAATAAAAGAAAAATAAAGTAAAGTAATTTAGAGTAAAAAGTATATAAAGTAAATAAGAATAAAAATATAAGTAAAGTAAAGTAAATTAAGTAAAAAGTATATCCATATATGAACAAAAGTGTAAATCAGTAAATTAATTCCAAGGTTGATAATATAAGGACAAAGTATAGAGTAAATGTTCAGTAAATATAGTATTGTTCATTTGAGCACCTCTTCCAGCTGATTTCTCCCAATATTGAATAGCCATTCAGTCAGCAATACACGGAATTTTAGATGTTTTGTAATTGTTATCTCTTTTGGTAATTTGTTATACATCCGCGGTCCTGAGAAAATTGCATGCATCCAGGGTGATGGTCCCATTGTTCATACAATGAAAATAAGTATTTCACTATATAATTTAACGTCCTGTTAATTTAATCTAACTAAAATAATCGTAATCTAAATTAAACAAACCAAACCTAATAACCTAACCTAACCAAACCTAATAACCTAACCTAACCAAACCTAATAACCTAACCTAACCTCTATAATATATTGCCTATGAAATGTCAAAATATGCAGTGCATTTTTCGGAACTTTAAAGTGTAATATCTTATTTAATACTTACTAGTTAAACGTAAATTATCTTTCATTTGTTATTAGCACATTCAATAATATAGTGAAATACTCATTTTCGTTGTATATGCAATGGGACCATTATCTTGGATTTAGCCACGGAACTTCCACTTTTCGTAAAATTGTTGCTCTAGCACGGATCTGATGATTGATATATTGCAGTTTATTAGTTTCACGCGTCAATCGCGCGGTCACCCTGTAAGCCGGCACACACCCGGCCCAGGAGGCGGCCTTAAGGGCGCGGGTCGCGCACGTCCGGGACCCATTGTCCGGCTGACCCTGCCAAGCGGCCCTTTGTGGCGCGAACAGCCATTCCGGTGACCCGGTAATGCCTTTGCAAATCTGAAACTCACCCCGTAATGGAGGCTTTCTCCGTAATAAAGTATCGGTTTTCAAAAAGGAAACTTTCCCCGACAAAATGTTGCCCAGAGACGTGAAGACTCGGCGGAGCGGCGAGAGGAAATTTATGGCGTTTATTTTGAGAGGTGTGCTTTGCAAAATGCTTCCGATCCGGATTTTGTCGCGGAAAACAGATTTTTTTTACATATGCGGTAAGCAGATACTGATTAGAGTGTATGCACATGCATGAAACTTTGTCAAAGGTCTGCATGCCTCAGTTATTCTGCTATGCGTTAGCAATATTAGCAATAGTAAAAACACGACGAAGACGAATAGGAATTAGCCGGGCTGCTTTTGGCAAACTCAAACATATCTTCGAGAACAAAGAGATCCCAATTAGCCTAAAAAGAAAAGCCTTTGAATCATGCATACTGCCAGTGATGACGTATGGAGTGGAGATTATGGCCCTTACAAAGAAAAGTGTAGAAAAACTCAAATGCATGCAACGATCCATGGAGAGATCCATGCTTGGAATAAGCCTAAGAGATTGGGAATGATTAGAAATGACGAAAATTCGGCGCAGAACTAGAGTAGTGGATATCATGGATCGTGTAGCGAAGCTAAAATGGCAATGGGAAGGACATGTTGCAAGGCAGGATGCTACAAGATGGCCTCCCAGAGTTCTGAAATGGAGACCTTGGGAGAATAAAAGAGGCATCGGAAGACCTCAAAGAGATGGGTCGATAATACGCTGTGGGGGGAAAGAAATGGCTACAATTAGCAAACAACAAGGAAGGATGGAAAGGGAAGGAAGAGGCCTATGTCCAGCAGTGGAGAGACGAAGGCTGATGAAGAAGAAGAAGAAGAAGAAGAAGTAATAGCACGTTAGGTTTCCAAAATATTTCTTAAGAGTAGGAGCCAGCAGCCGCCAAACACGTTATAGCATCAAACCTGAAATATTTTCTGTAGATGTATACTGTAGTAGGTAAGAAGGTTTGGATATTGTGATATTTGACTAGGGGGTTTTGGCAGATAACAGGTAGATAATATAGGTACAAAAGATGTGTTAGTAAACCGTCAAAATATAATATATCGGGTAATATTGGAAAATAGTGTCCCGAATAAAATATATAAATTTAAAATATTTTGAGTACGTCCAAATTTTTCGATTCTGTATTTTTATCCTCAGGGGGGCATCATTAATCAGGATATATTATAGATGTCTCATAGAGACGAAGCTATATTTGTTATATGGGGTAGGTATGGAAGTGTTTTTGGGTGTTCATAGGGCTTACGACCTATCATACGTTATATCGCTTTACCCAATGTAACGTTCACAAATCCAGTATTGTGTTCTTGAGAAATTTTAACAAACTCGAAATATTCTGAATCAAGAGGGATCTTGATCGTTTCCATTGTCGCCTCGTGATCCAAAGGTCGCGGGTTCGAATCTCACTCCTCACTGTAGTGAGATTCGAAGTTGATCGTATTTTTTTGTTGTAAGTTGATCCTATTTTCATAGCACAAGCGTTTAGCTTCTTCTTCTACCCATGATAGACTACCATGTCAATCGAATTTGTAGATACATATATAGGTATGTTTAACTTGCACTTCTGGTTTCGTATGTGAGTTATATCTTTACTACCGCCACCTGTAGTTGTGTCCTATAATCACGTCCCCTTGTCCGCTAAAACTGTCATTCCCATAATCCACTACAGATGCCGCCATGTGATTTTGATTGGAGTTTTTTTAAAGCAAATCAAATTAGATTTATTTTGAATATTTCAGTTAAATGAAAATCAAAACTGAAGAGTGCATCCATTATTATACCACATATGTCATTAGCAGGGGCATGCAGTGAGAACATTTACGGTAGCTTATATTTGAAAAAAATAAATATATATCTCGCAATATACAAATTTTAATATATCGTAATATTCTGCCACAAAAATATTTTATGTCGATGTTTTTTTTTTCCAAAATGTAGGTATGTTTGCGTAAAAGTCATGCTTCAATGTTCTCACTGCACGCGCACATCTCTGTGCAACAATGTTCGTCACTAACGCACAAATAATTATGAGGTGTATAAAATGAGGTACAAAAAAGTTTTATTCTCTACGTAACAATGTCTGTCACTAACGCTAAACAAATAAAAAGCATAATTCTCTTTTTAATAATGTCCATCACTAGCGTTATCAAGACCCTACGCTACTCTTACACTACTTACTTACGCTACACCTAATCCAGGAATCAATGTCTGTGAATTCAAAATCTGCAGTCAGGTTGTTGGGTGTACACATAGATTCAGATCTCTCCATGAATACACACATCAGCAAAACTGTCAGTGCATGTTTTTATCAACTGAGACAGATTAAAAGTATTCGCAGACATCTTCCCTCTGAGGCAGCCCGTTTACTCATTAATGCATTTGTTGTATCACGTGTGGACTACTGCAATGGTATCTACGCTGGCCTACCGACGTTTCAGCTCGATAGATTACAATCTGTTCTAAACGCTGCAGCACGGATCATATATGGAACGTCAAAATTCTCGCACATAACATCCCTTCTGCGAGAATTGCACTGGCTTCGTTTTCCTGAAAGAGTAGAGTTCAAACTGTGTTGGTTGATGTACAAGGCAACTCATAACATGGCGCCTCTGTATCTTCCAGACAACATAAATGGGAGACGTCAAACTCTTAGGTCAGCGTCTACTTCAGCGGTGGGAAGGATTGTGGAACCGGCAAGTCAGTTCCAGAAAACTAGGTTCAGCGAACGGGCATTTGCGGTGGCGGGCCCCAAAGCGTGGAACTCTTTGCCCTCCCTGATAAGAAACACGGATTCAGAGACTTTATTTAAGAAAAGACTTAAAACGCACTTGTTTACAAAATCTTTCCCAGAATCTTTTTAATATTCGTTGTTTTTTTTTACTATTTTATGGTTTGAGCTGTTCTTCTT